>ML801172.1:247598-266350 GCA_009831015.1 Picea engelmannii
GTCAACAACGAATTAGGGTTTCAGCATGATTTAGGGTTTTGGAAAGCTATAAAGGAAGGGTCAGCGACCTAATTCATTATTATGCAGATTATGACTTGTCATTGAGGAGAGAGGCACATCTCGGGAGAGATAGTTCAATGGATTCCAGGAGGAAGACACTAGTTGGCTGATTTCGATGTTGAGAGACATACCCTAGTCACTGGGAAGATCACACAGGTCTTCCATCATTCTTCAACAAGAATTATGCAGTGTTCAACATCCAAGGTGCATTCATCCAGAGTGAGGGCACAACTTTTGAGGAGGTTTAGAGACCGACTTGTCCCATCCAAAGAGAATTTTGAGATTTCCCTTCGACCCATTTGAGAGGAAGGCAAGGCACATATTTTTCCTGGTTCCTTGCCAGATTATGATGGAGGAATCATCTGGGGCACATTTTCCAGACTTGAGAGTGCGACACTTTTGGCGGATATATTCAGGGTTCCCGAGCGAGCATCAGACTATATTCAGGGAAACCCTTCCGACCCATTTCCCAGTAGACCAAGGTGGTCATTTTGAGACACATCGCGTCTGATTCCGATGGTGGAATCACCAACACACATTTTTCCAGAGAAAGAGGGGCGCATTCCCCTAGGGGGATCCATCCGAGGTCCAAACCCACCAACAGAGGGGTCCGTCAGTTACCAGTATTGAGGTCTAGAGCAGGGCGCATCATTTGGGACAGTTTCCAGGCCATTCTGAGAGGCATATCTCCCAGGGCGAACTTTCCAGACTTCCAACAGTTATCACACGAGATGCCATAGTTCCAGTGCATCCATGTAAATTTTTAGACCCCAACCCAATTTCAGTCTTGCTGATTTTTCAGCCAATGTTTAATGCCCAAACCCAATTTTATATCAGCAAATAAAACTTAGCAGAAAATTAATTTCATAACTGAAACGTGAGGATTTTGAACATCGTTTATAACGCAGAAATAAAATATCAGCAGCACATGAAACTCAGAAAATATTGACACAGATATTTTCGGTCTAACTTTGACCCTGAAAAAACCCACAATGGGAAAACCAGTGAGAGAGGGCGATTTTTATTATTTAGGAGCTTCAGAGAATTCTGTTACAGCATATTCATCTTCAGAAATTGAAATGACAAACTTATCTCGATAATCGTGCCAAGTCTTGACACAGGAAATAAGCCAAACTCCTCAAAATTCTTTCCATAATTTTTTGCAATAAATTGCAGGTCTGCTCCTCGATTTATGTGCCTCCAAAATGTTGTATAGATGCCTCAAAATATGTGCCAACAACTTCAGCAATTTTTTGGATGCATTAATGGCTGTACAACCACCTTGAAAACCATGCCAAACTTTCTAGAAAAACCACAAAGCAACCTGCCTCGATTTCTGTGCAAAGAAAGGGCTGTACGGAATCCGTACGGTACGACCTGAGTATGGCTGTCTGTCCCTCCTAAAAAACTGTGCCAAAGTACGACTGTACGGACTGATAAAATCCATACCATATGAACATAATTTAATGCTATTCTTTTTCTCGATTTTCGTGCATACAAAAGACTGTACGGGCCTTGGAATCTGTGTTGTACGACCTCCTGTAAATGCTGAACTCCTTGCCTTGATTTTTGTGCTAATAAGCTGCCTTGGAATATGTGCCCTATCTATCAGAAATGGATGCTCTCTTGCTGCTCGAAAATGCTCTCTCTCTTGCTCTCTCAACAATGAACCAACAACCCAACAATGGGTGCGCCCTCCAACCCTAATCGACCTCATGAGGTAGGTGAGGAGTTTTCCAATCCAATGGCTGAGATTATATTAGATGAGTGGCTGAGATTTGATGTCTCTTCATTCACCCTCACTAAAGTCATAAAGTCACCTTTTAATTTGCATCTCACAAATTAAATGACTAGGGCCCACATTAGGCACTTTCTCACCCCTTAGGTGCCTAGGGATGAGAAACACTTGCCTAGGTACTTTATTTAATTAAAAATTTAACACTCCCTCTTACCGAGGAAAGTGTTAATCACCACTCCAAGCTTGTCCCTGAAAAATACAAACTTGCCTCTGCCCAATGCCTTGGTGAGTATGTCTGCAACCTGCTCCTCTGTAGATATGTACTGTAGCTCCACAACTCCTCTATGAACATAGTCACAAATGAAGTGATAACGAATCTCGATATGCTTAGACCAATCATGAAAAACTGGATTCTCTGAGATTTTAATGCAACTCTGATTATCACAGTAAATCACAGTAGGCCTCAACTGCACACCGAACAATCCCACCAGCATCTTGTGAAGCCACAGGGCCTCACAACTGGCCTGACTGGCTGCCATATACTCAGCCTTTGCAGAACTCAAAGCCACTGACTTTTGTTTCCGACTAAACCAAGACACAACTACTGATCCCAATCCAAAACAACACCTTGAAGTGCTTTTCCTATCACTGACACATCCTGCCCAATCCGAGTCTGTATAGCCAACCAAACGAACTCCATCTCCTCTCTGATAGTCTAGACCAAAATCTACCATACCACAAAGATACCTAAGCACATGTTTTACTACCACCCAATGCACTCTCCTAGGCTCCACCATGAACTGACTGAGAGTGTTGACAACAAAACAAATATCTGGCCTAGTATTAACCAAATACATCAATGACCTGATCAACTGACGATACAAAGTGGAATCCACCAACTGTGACTTAGAAGCATGAAGCTTCTTCCAGTTGGTAATCATGGGAGTGGTCATGGGCCTACTATCCTCCATCTGAAACTGCTTAGAATGTCACACACAGACTTCCCCTATCCCAGGAAGATGTGTCCATGCTCTTGCAAAACCTCCAATCCCAAAAAGTAAGGCATCAGTCCAATGTGAGTCATCTCGAACTCTGAAGCAAGGCTCTCCTTGAAGTTGCTGATGAGTCTCTCTGCCCCTGTAATGAAAAGATCATCCACATATAACAAAAGAATGAGAGGATCCTCTCCAACCACAATGAAGTATAAGTTGGGATCCACCTCACTCTTCTTAAAACCCAACTGCTGCAAATAGGCATCTATCCTCGAATACCAAGCTCTAGGAGTTTGTTTCAGACCATACAATGCCTTCTTCAGTCTACACACATGAGACTCTCTTCCATGCACCTCAAAGCCTAATGGCAACTCAATATACACCTCCTCCTCAATAAGACCATTCAAAAATGCGGTCTTCACATCCATCTGGTGGATCTTCCAACCCATCTCTGCTGCAATGGAGATCACTACCCTGATCGAAGTGTATCTAGTAACCAGCGCAAAGGTCTCATCATAGTTGACTCCCTCAACCTGTGAAAACCCCCGAGCCACAAAGCGAGCTTTGTACTTCTCAATGCTGCCATCTGCAACATGGTTTAGTTTATAGAGCCACCTGGAAGTCACCACTGACTTCCCCTCGAGTCTAGGAACAACTTCCCAGACATCGTTCTTCATGATGGAATTGTAGTCTTCCATCATGACATCTCTCCATACCTGTCTACCAGTGGCCTCCTCAAAAGTGGATGGCTTAGACTCCCGAATACGGCTCACCATCGCGATGTAGCTGCAAAACTTCTTGGGAGGTTTACTCTCCCTCACTGCCTGTTTGGGATTCCCCACTGAACCCTATGCCTCCCTTAAAGTGTCATGAAGCCACTTGGGCTTCCTCCTCTCTGAAGAAGTGTTCGATGGAGAGGACTCTCCCTGCTCAACCCCATCTCCTAAAGATAATGATCCTGAAGTAGACTTTGAAGTACCTGATCTGGTAACCAGTGGACCAGTAGCCTGCGAACCTGAAACTTGTGGCCCTATCACTTGTGAACCCATCATCCCCGAAACTGGTGGCCCCGAACTCTATGTCACTGTAGTCTACTGCGGACTCACTTGAATCTGTGGTGAAGTCTACTCACCCTTCTCTGTCCCTTTAGACTTCCTAAAGGCTCCTTTCTCCTCAAATCTGACATCCCTCCTCAAGATAGTCTTCCTCAAGGAAGGAAGGTATATACGGAAAGCCTTTGAAGTCTCACTGTACCTAACAAAGATCCCTCTCTCTGCTGTGGGCTTTAGCTTTGTCCTCTTATCAGAAGGGACATATGAAAATGTGATGCACCCAAAAATACGAAGGTGCCCCACCTCAGGATTTTTCCCAGAGAAAGCCTCCTAATGAGTCATGCTCCCTACAGCCTTGTGAGGACTCCTGTTCTGCAAATAAACAACAGTGTAGCATGCCTCAGCCCATAGAAATAGTGGCAGCCCCTGATCATGTAACATGGCTCTTGCAGCCCCAACAATGGCCCTGTTATTCCTCTATGCAACCCCATTCTACTGTGGATTGTAAGGAACAATCAACTTCCTCCCGATGCCCTCTTCTGCACAGAAGTCCATGAACACCTTGGAGGTATACTCACCCGCATTGTCCGATCTCAGGACTCTGATTTTATTCCATGTTTGGTTCTCCACAAGAGCTTTGAACTCTTGGAACCAATTGAAGACCTGTCCTTTGGTCTTCATGAAGAAAATCCAGGACTTCCGAGAGAAGTCATCGATGAATACAACATAGTATAGGGAACCAGTCAATGATGTCGAAGACATTGGGCCACATACATTTGAATGTATAAGATCAAGTATCCGTGCTACTCTACTGTCACTGCTCGAAAAAACAGTCGTGGTGTACTTTCCCAAAGCATACCCCTTGCACAACTCATGGTGCTCTAAACTGAAATCTGGAACTCCTGTCACCATCTCCCTCAGAACTCTCAAATCCCCATGGTGCAAATGTGCCATCCTCCTGTGCCCTAGCTCACATAGGTCACTGCTGCTGCTGGTAGTATGAATCAATGCTCTCACTGGTTGGAACAAAAACTTGTACAACCTCTCATGTCTAGTACCAATCACTTTGGCCGAAGTGATGCTAGACCCTCTGGGGAAAAGAAGCACCTTCCCATCACAGAACAAGACCTCATAGCCCTTCTCCTCAATAGTAGAAACTGACACTAAGTTCTTCTTCAAGCCCAGAACATATAGAACCTCTGCCAAAGTCAAGGGAGGTAAAGACTCCCTATGAAATGAAATTTTCTCGCTACCAACCACCTTGACCTCTCGGTCATCTCCAAACACTACCTCAACATTTCTCATCTCTGTGAGGTCTGTCAAGTGCTCACGAACCCCTTCCATATGGCGAGAAGCACCATTGTCAATATACCAAGTATCTGTATGAGTGGTCCTCATGGATAGACACACAATCAAGGAAAATTCCTTGTCAAACTTGGTGGAAAACTCTTCCACCTCTGTTGAAGTTGTTGTTTGTTTCTTCTTCTTGTTTGGATACTAACCTACATAGTGCCCAAACTTATGTCATGCAAAGAACTTGACTTTGCTCATGTCTTTCTTCCCTTCATCCTTGGGCTCTTGTCCTCCCTTTGGACCCCTTTCGAACTTCTTCTTGCTAGTGGTACCAAGAGCCACATTCTCCTCCTCATGACCTGTAGATGAGCTTCCATGTACATAACCTCTCCGGGTCTCCTCCTGAACAAAGTCATCCCAAAGACGTTCCCAACCGGGAAGCTTCTCCCTAGCAACAATGCCCTCCACAAAAACAACCCATTGTTTGGGAACTCCATTCAATGTTGTTCTCACAAGATCACTTTCAAATATGGCTTCCCCCATAGCTCCAAGCTCATCCCTCACCTGTGTCAATCTAGTAAGGTATGTGACCACATTTTCATCCTTGGTCATTTTTATGCTCTTTAGTTTTTCCCTCAAAACCATTTTCCAGTTCTCATTTGTACTCTGGTACAATTTAGTCAAAGACTCCCACATCTCATAGGCATGTGTCTTCCCCGTCAAGTGAGGAATTAAATGATCCTTGATGGCATCAAGAATAAACCTCTTAGCCTTGATACTCTTCTTAGTGTAAGCTGCAAGAAGAGTAACATCAGTAGGTACTACAACAGGATGAGTAGTGGTATTTTCCACAATGTCCCACAACTCATTTTCTTGCAAAAGCAAGATCATCCTCTCCTTCCAAGCACCAAAATTTGCTGCCCCATCAAGTCTATCCTCAACTCTCAAACCTGTAGCCATTGACCCTTTTCTGTTGAAAATAATAAATTCAAAAAATCTGCCCTGTGAAGTGACTGCTGTCCCAACTTTTTGACTGCTGAAATTTCTGCTTCCTTTCAACTCAGCTCTAATACCATGTAAATTTTCAAACCCCAACCCAGTTTCAGTCTCGTTGATTTTTCAGCCAATGTTTAATGCCCAAACCCAGTTTTATATCAGCAAATAAAACTTAGCAGAAAATTAATTTCAGAACTGAAACATGAGTATTCTGAACATCGTTTATAATGCAGAAATAAAATATCAACAACACATAAAACTCAAAAAATATTGACACAGATATTTTCTGTCTAACTTTGACCTTGGAAAAACCCACAAGGGGAAAACCAGTGAGAGAGGGATATTTTTATTATTTAGGAGCTTAAGAGAATTCTGTTACAACATATTCATCTTCAGAAATTTAAATGACAAACTTATCTCAATAACCGTGCCAAGTCTTCACACAGGAAATAAGCCAAACTCCTCAAAATTCTTTCCAGAATTTTTTGCAATAAATTGCAGGCCTGCTCCTCGATTTTTGTGCCTCCAAAATGCTATACGAATGCCTCAAAATACGTGCCAATAGATTCAATAATTTTTTGGGTGCATTAATGGCTATACGACCACCTTGAAAACTGTGCCAAACTTTCCAGAAAAACCACACATCAACCTACCTCGATTTCTGTGCCAAGAAAGGACTGTATGAACATGTACATAATCCGTACGGTACGGTTGTTTGTCCCTCCTCGAAACTATGCCAAAGTATGACTGTACGGACTGATAAAATATGTACTGTACGAATAGAATTGAATGTTGTTATGTTTCTCGATTTTCGTGCATACAAAAGACTGTACAGACCTTGGAATCTATGTTGTACGACCTCCTGTAAATGCTGAACTCCTTGCCTCAATTTCTATGCTAATAAGCTACCTTGGAATACATGCCCTAGCTCTCAGAAATGGCTGCTCTCTTGCTGCTCGAAAATGCTCTCTCTCTTTCTCTCTCAACAATGAACCAAAAACCCAATAATGGGTGCGCCCTCCAACCCTAATTGACCTCATGAGGTAGGTGAGGAGTTTTCCAATCCAATGGCTAAGATTAGATTAGATGAGTGGCTGATATTTGATGTCTCTTCATTCACCCTCACTAAAGTCATAAAGTCACCTTTTAATTTGCATCTCACAAATTAAATGACTAGGGCCCACATTAGGCACTTTCTCACCCCTTAGGCACCTAGGGATGAGAAACACTTGCCTAGGTACTTTATTTAATTAAAAATTTAACAATCCATTGATCTTGCAGTGCTCACATATTCCAGGTATTATGTTTAGTTGTTTATTTGTATTCTAGCTAAGATCCTTTTGTCTTTTGATCTAGCCGAGTGTTGTCATTTTATTCAGCCGCATTCGACCTTTGTAATCCATAGAGATATCATAATATAAACTTTGCAGTCCTTTGTCGCATTTATTATTTGTATGACCATTTATATGTTGTAAACGATTCATCCTACACACACATTAACAACATTTCCTAGACTAGCCAAGTCAGGAACATTACAGTGGTATCAGAGCTGGTTTTCCTGCCAGCCTAAGGGGAAAATCAGATAAGGATGTAGATACATCATTACCAGCGAGTGGATTGACAGGAGCACAGATGGATCCTACACCCATTAGATGTAGGGAGCATTGCTACAATTGCAAAGTTCCTTGGAAGCCAAATCACCAATGCAGGGGTAAAGGGAAGGTGCACATTGTTGAAGTGGACTATGACAGTGAGGATGAAGAGATGCATGTGAATGCAACCATAGATGCCTATTTAGAGTAGTCCGATAAGGATAGTGACTCTTGTGCATCTAAGGGACAGTTGGATGGACAGGATGATAGCGCATATCCTTCATCTTCCCCCTCAGGTAATGTTGAGGATTCAACACTTCAACATAGTGGTGACACTTGTGAGGATTCATATGTGTTGGCACTTAAACATGATGAGCTTAGGAGGTTGGATGACCTACCGATGGGTGTAGACATGGCTTCCAAGAAGTCATGTATGGAGAATGATGATCTTCCTATGATGAGTGAACCACATTTTTCATCTTCTCAGCCACCTATGCTAGCTATGACACATGAGAATATCAATGGCATTCTTGATATGGTATAGGAGCCTTGTGTGGGGATTGTACAAAAGGGACATATGGATTTGTAGACCTAGGAGGAGAGGTATGGCTTGGATTTAGTTGACCTTACACATACCTATCGGTATGAGGAGAGTGAGTCACCACCCTTGGAGTTTCCACTGATGGACCAGGTTGTGGAGACCGACAACTTGTTGGGACACTTACTCCCAGGATCGATCTGCAGTGATGAGGATGCACTCCTTATTAGACGGGATGACCACCATAACACGTGTTTGGACAGATTTGTATGGGATCCAGGTGCAGATGACATTAGTAGGGTGAGTGCACAGGAGGATACAACTGCCCATACATGATACAGTGCGAT
This sequence comes from Picea engelmannii, assembly GCA_009831015.1. Classification (NCBI taxonomy): domain Eukaryota; kingdom Viridiplantae; phylum Streptophyta; class Pinopsida; order Pinales; family Pinaceae; genus Picea; species Picea engelmannii. The sequence goes on from ML801172.1 coordinate 256,207, forward strand.
CCAGATAGGGGTCGCAGTTGGTGATGGCGTGCAGTGGCATACATGAGGACTCAGTAGCACAGGGGACAATGGGCAGTTCAATGCCTTATATTTTGAGGAGTGTGTTGTTGGGGATTCCATCGTTGACAGTAGCAGTGAGAGGCATGAGGTATCACCTCAGTAGGATTGTGACCAGGAGTCGCGACACTTGGTAGGACAGTTGAGAGTCAGTGAGGACATGATCATGGCAACCACTAGATGCATTGATGATACACATGCATTGGTGGTAGGTTATTGTTGGAGGACCTCGATGGCACGAGATAGTTCAGATGGGGGACTTGTCATTGGTGACTTCCATACACTCAGGGAGAGAGTGATTATGATGAGAGTCGACTACTAGCAGTTGTTGATGGATATGGATTACCTATTGGAGGTTGGTGAGATGTATCACAGGGCATTGAGGGAGCAGGGGATTCAGATGGACCGACTCACTCATGAGTTAGTGAGCACACAAAGATTCTTGGAAGGCACACAAACATCCATTCAGGAATCAAAGTCCAGATTAGAGGAGCTCCTTGAGGAAATTAGACAGATATCCACTACATCTAGTTCAAAAGAGAGTCAGATATATCCCTCAACTGCATTGTGAGAGGATGTTGGTGGTTTAACAGTGGAGCACCAGTTGAGGGAGGAGCATGAGGAGTACCCATGATCATTGATGAGTATGGAGAGATATGATCCAGAGACATAGGAGGATGTCCATAGGTCACAGGGACCACCCTTCACGAGGGGTATTGAGACAGTTGAGCAGACACGTACACATGGGGATTCGAGAGCCAAGGGAAGTTATGAGGACACTTCCATTTGTGTTCCAGGATTGGCCAACCTTCATGTAGAGGATGACCCCGTATTACACCCAGGATCCATGATGTTGTAGGTGTATACATGAGATCACATGAGTATGCAGGGGAAAACGATGATGAGTGGTAGTTCACATAGACATGTAGAGTTGTACAATGGGATTCAGGGGGATGCACTGGATTGGAAGGAGGAGATGTACTTAGTAGAGCATGGAGATTCCTCTCCCTTGCAGCAGTATACAGATATAGGAGATCACCTTCACCGTAGCAGCAGTTGCGTGAGTGATGATGGATGGAGAATGATTGACCCGTAGTTGGTGGAGGTACCTACCATTGTACTCTATGGTTGGTGTTCAGTGATGAGTATAGGCGATTATTTACCATGGGTGCCGATGGACGAGCTTTTGGTTAAGTCCTTTGGATTGACCAAAGCATATGATACTTTCCAGTCTTACAGTTGGTTGTAGATATTTATGATATCCTTTCCTGATACTTTCATCATTGACAACAACATAGGGGGAGCTAGACAGTGGCAGGGGACATTGAGAGTTAGTAGGCCGAGACCACTTGACATGAGTGTCTTGATTGCATTCATCAGGATAGGGGTGGATCATCAGGGGAAGATAGTTTAGGCCATGGGCATGATGGGGAGTATCCTAGGCCATGGGACAGAGGATATCTCTAAGGTTGCTACATATTCAAACTCTCTTTGGGGTGAGGGTGGAGTGCTTTCAACAGTTACCAGTAGGGCACACCAACAATTAGTGGGGATTGGAAGTGATGAACTTCCAAATTTGACATGGGATCCGGGAGTTGATTTGGTCAATAGTTTGTTTTATCTTATGAGGATCCAGGAGTGGAGGGTCTAGTATGGATACTTTGAGAAAACAGTCATGATCAGAGTAGAGAAACATCGACATGATGGTCCCTATCAGAGACTAGAATGGGACCCTGGGATTACAGGACCAAACATTTCATTGACTGATGGAGAAGAGAAAACATTTGCAGGGGGAGTCACTTTGATTTTCCATTGAGTTTCAGTATTGGGGAGAGCACGTCACTGACTGGTGATTCGTTGAGGTCTTGTATTACCTCACTATGGCAGCAACATGTTCAATCGGTGGGGGTCGTGTTGAGTTTGGTATGGTTTGGTAGGATAGACCCCTTTCGGGTTGAGGCCATGTGTTATTTGCAGGAGACTCATGGTGTTGATATGTTACTGAACTATACTCCATAGGGAATTGTAGTTGACATTCTGATATGGGATCCAGGGATTGGAGTGATTGGTAGTTCAGTGTTTGATGGAGCTGAGTTTCGAGTAGAGTGGTTACTCAGGGAGTTAACTGAGATTCCTCGACCATTGATCATTCTACTCATCAGGAGCATGTGGGTGTCATGCGTGGTGAGCACTTGGAGATACGACATCTTTAGGGGACTCTACCTTGTGTCAGACAGGTGGATATGGGACCCCGATATCATATGTAGTTGGTTTCAATTATTGCTTGAGGACAAGCAATATTCCGGCAGGGAGGACTGTAATGTCCCCATTTTGGGACATTATAACTTTATAGAGTGCTATGCCTATGAGAGTATCCAGATATGGGTGATAGAGACTTCAGGAGATGTTGAGGGGTTTTATTGGGCCCGACTTGCATCGTTCATCATCATGATCTATTCCGCACAACTTGGTTTTGGTTTCGTTGCATTTCGACGATTTCCGTAATTTTGAGTTATTATGGGTCATATCTTAATTAATTTCAATAAGAAGGTCATAATGGGGATATTACTTGGAGAAATATCTTAGTATAATAGCTCATCGGAATCGGGAAGAACAACACTACAGGATAAGATGATGAGAAGTGACTTTCAATGGTCGAAGAAGCCATAAGGATGGATAAATCACTTTTTAGAGGTAAAATGATTAATTGAGTGATTTAATCAAGGAATAATAAAATAATGTAAAAGTCACTTGGAGGGAAAAGGTCAACAACGAATTAGGGTTTCAACATGATTTAGGGTTTTGGAAAGCTATAAAGGAAGGGTCAGTGACCTAATTCATTATTATACAGATTATGACTTATCATTGAGGAGAGAGGCGCATCTCAAGAGAGATAGTTCAATGGATTCTAGGAGGAAGACACTAGTTGACTGATTTTGGTGTTGAGAGACACACTCTAGTCACCGGGAAGATCACACAGGTCTTCCATCATTCTTCAACAAAAATTACACAATTTTCAACATTAAGGGCGCATTCATCCAGAGTGAGGGCACAACTTTTGAGGAGGTTTAGAGATTGACTTGTCCCATCCAGAGAGAATTATGAGATTTCCCTCCGACCCATTTGAGAGGAAGGCAAGGTGCATCTTTTTCCTAGTTCCTCACCATATTCCGATGGAGGAATCATATGGTGTGCATTTTCCAGACTTGGGAGTGTGACACTTTTGGCGGATATATTCAGGGTTCCCGAGCGAGCATCAAACCATATTCAGGGAAACCCTTCCGACCCATTTCCCAGTAGACCAAGGCGGTCATTTTGAGACACATCTCATCTGATTCCGATGGTGGAATCACTAGGATTCATTTTTTTAGAGAAAGAGGGGCGCATTCCCCCAGGGGGATCCATCCAGGGTCCAAACCCACCAACAGAGGGGTCCAATAGTTACCAGTACTGAGGACTAGAGCAGGGCGCATCATTTGGGACAATTTACAAGCCATTCCGATAGGTATAGCTTCGAGGGTGAACTTTCCAGACTTCCAACAGTTACCACACAAGCTGCCATAGTTCCAGTGCATCCATTGATCCCATTGATCCCGCAGTGCTCACATATTCTGGGTATTATATTTAGTTGTTTATTTGTATTCCGTCTAAGATCCTTTTGTCTTTTGATCTAGCCAAGTGTTGTCATTTTATTCAGCTGCATTTGACCTTTGTAATCCGCAGAGATATCATAATATAAACTTTGCAGTCCTTTGTCACATTTATTATTTGTATGACCATTTATATGCTGTAAATGATTCATCCTACACACACATTAACAACGTTTCCTAGACTAGCCAAGTTAGGAACATTACAACAAAGGGTTGAGTGAAGTCGGGAAGTGCTAAAACTAGGCAGGTGCTCATCACTTCCTTCATGTGGTCAAATGTCTTGTAAGCCTCTTCAGTCCATCATAATGCTCCTTTATTTGTGAGGTATGTGAGCAGTGTGACCAACTGTGAAAATCCTTTCACAAACTGTCTGTAATAATTGCAAATCCCAAAGAAGATATGCAGGTGTGTGATGATTTTTGGGTGGTGGCTAATCCAATATAGGCTGTATTTTGTCCCTTTTCACTGACCACATGTCCTAAATATAGAACCTCTGTCATGCCAAATTCACATTTTGACTATTTTGCATACAGTGGCTGCTCTTCCATGATTCTCAAAATATCCTCTAAGTGCCCCAAGTGTGCCTCCCATGTTCTGTTATATATCAACAAATCATTGAAAAACACCAATAAAATATTACACAACTTCTTTATGAATAAGTGATTCATGCATGACTGAAATGTAGCGAGTGCATTGGTCAACCCAAATGGCTTAACTAAAAACTCACAGTGCCCATAGTGGTACCTGAAAACGATCTTGTGAATATGTTCTTCTTTGACCCTGATTTGATGGTAACCGGATTGAAGATCAATCTTCGAAAAGTATACTAGTCCATGCAGATCATCTAGAAGCTCGTCAATCCTTGGTATAGGGTACCTATTATTTATTTATTTTTTATTTAGGGCCCTATAGTCTATACACAATCTCATTGTTCCATCCTTATTCTTAACCAAAACCACCGAAGAAGTGAAAGGACTGGAACTGGGTCTGATATGCCCCATCTCAAGTAACTCCTTGATGACTTTTTCTATTTCATCTTTGAATTTCTTGGGATGCCTGCAAGGGGTAGTTATGACCGATTTAGATCCCTCCTCTAACTCTATAGTAGGCTCAAAACCTTTGTCTGGTGGTTTTCCTGGAGGTATATGTCCAAAAACCTTATCATGTCTACTCAACAAGGCCTGAACATCTGCATGATGATGTTGTCGACCCTATGCATCTACCTGTTATGCGATAAAACACTCGACTACACATGTTATATCTCCCCGCCTGAAAATGTCCTCCATCCTTTTATTTGACGCAACCATAGGGGCATTTTTTGACATACCTCTCAGAACAACCTGTTTAGCTCTAGGTGTGAAGAATTTCATTGTAATTACTTTATAATTTGACTTGATGTCCCACAACATTTGAAGCCACTGGACTCCCAAAACTATATTGGAGTTTGCCAAATCGACAACATAAAATTCATCGATCAAGGCGTAGTTGCCCAATGTCACAACCAAATTTGAAATCTTCTTCGTGCATGACACATTATACCCATTGACCACTGCTACACTGAACCCCTCAAAGTAATCACTAGCCAACCGTCTCCTGGATACCCAAGATGCATCAAATGTGGGTTTCCCTGCCATCAATCAGAGTTTTGATCCCCTGGCCTCGTTGTTAGCTCTTGATAAATTGTTGGGCTGAAGAGAACAATTTGCCAAGGTAACCTACTGTTGGCACAGGGGCAGCACCAGGGTTCAATGCTGCAACATCGCACCAACAAAACCCTAACTACCTGCCCTTTCGACAACACCTACGAAGCAGATGAAGTCTCATCCGAGGTAGAGGCAGGGGAAGTTGCAGGACTCAAGTGTCTACAACCTTAGCTGGGACACAGATCTGTGATTCTAACACTTAACAGAGTACTTAGCGGTTAACATTCATCAATATCCAGTTCTTAGTTTATAGTGCAGTTAAACCCTAATTACAGAGCATCACAATATTCATCCAGATCTACTATATTCAAGCACTAAGCACATCCACATAGACCAGATCTAGTATTCATTCATACAATTAAGCACATAACATTAACATATCTATCTACCATTCATCTATATCAAAGCACTAAGCAAGTTATCATATAAGCACATCAACACATTGCACAAAGCAGAGCGACATAGCATATACGTGGTTCACCCCCACCCTGGGGCTACGTCCACCAGCTCTTTGTCTTCTTTATTATCTTCGACCAAGCTTCTTACATGCACATAGAATTTAAGTTCTACTCTGCAGAAGACAGTAGATTTGCGCGCACTCCGCCAGATCCTCCTTCTTCTCGCTAGGGTATAGCACCAAGCCTTCACACAGTCTCTTACAGTTACTTGCACTAGCCTTGCAAGCCTCACACAGTATGCACAAGGAATTTACACCTCTTGATCACACAGATCCAACTCTAGCACTTAGCCATTCATTTAGCACTTATCACACTCACTTCTTCTTACAACTGGCTCCTTCTTACATCACCTAGATATCTATTTATATATACAAAATAGTCCCAAGCATGGGTAAACCCATGGGCCGACATCCCATACCCATTACATAATCTCGAATCCGAAAAAGGGCCCTAAAAGGGGCCAAGATCCCGCGATCTCTGCTTCGTCTTGTGCTCCGCCTTCGACATGCTGTCGAAGTCCCAAAATAGGTCAAACATGACCAAGGCTCCTCAAAACTTGGTCAAGGGCCAACAGGCCCCCAACACTCACCTGTGACTTGTCCCAAGTCACTCTGATCTAACTAGTTCTGGTTCAAAAGTCTCGAGCTTGGCTCCAGCTGCTTCGACTTATTGTTGTGCCACGACCTCCTGTCCAACAAAATCTTGTATGACTGCTTCATTGATAGGTCCTTCTAGGTGTTGTTCAGCTGCAGTGACAACTTGCTCCAGTTTCACTCCTCAGCCTTCAATTTCTATGAACAGTTGGTAAGCCTTATCCTATATAGGTTGGTGCCTCTGAGTCACTTCCATGACTTTTCTCTAGATATTGTGGACCTGTTGCTGGGCAATGCGCTACTCTTGGGATTGCTTCATTCTTTCCACCGCTGGCAGGGGATTCAACTGTGCCTGTATGGTCTCTGTTTGATACTTCGCCTCTTGGTGCTACGACTCCAGTGCCTTCAGTTCTGGATTCTGAGTGATTTTCTCATAGGTCTGGGCACTACGGTCAGTGATTTGATTACATTCCATGGTGAGGGATTTGATTCGCTCAACTGTGCTTCGAGCAATTGCTTCTCTTTGATCCCTCACATCCTACGGGGTGCTGGGCATTGTGTGGAGCTCTAAGTCTACTATTCATTGTTGTAGCTACTGGATAGCTTCTGCAAGTTGTTCTACTTGATGCATGACTCATTCTTCTACTTGTGGCTCTAATCCTGTCACAAAGCGGAGTGCTCTGTTGAATGCTTCCTTCACTTCGAGTTGCTCTGCGAGCAACTGTTATTTTTCTTGTTGCATCTATACTTTCTCTTCTTCAAATTTTGCCTGGAGAGCAACCTTCTCCTGTTCTACAACTCTGTGTTGTTCTATGATTACGCCTTGCACTTCCTTCAAGGCTTGGGTGGCTTGTTCTGTTTCTTCTTGAGTGCGTTGAAGGTGAGCTTCGATCGCATCACCTAGTCGGTGGAGTTGGGTTGACGCATCTCCCAACTCTGGTTCTCCTGATGGAAGGGGCGCAGTGGAGACTGCGTGACTGGACTGAAGGGCTTGTTGTACCCCTTAGAGTTCGACCTCAATTCTATCATACATTTCCTCCTGCTTTGCTTTTTGTTTCTCTGTGATTTCCAACGAAGCATTTTTTAGAGCTGCTATGATGAAATCAAAATCATTGACAGTAAGTACAGTCTTAATCTTGGTCACAATGGCTTTCGATTTCTTCCAGGAAGAAGGTCTCAGGGGAGAAACCTTCCTCTTCTTCAGGGGATCAACCTCATCTCTGGGCGATGTTACTTCACCTTGCTTATGTTCACCTCCCTTTCCATTTATCTCTTCTACTTCATCATCACCCCCTCGGTCAGGTGATACTGAAGCAATCTTTCCCGAGGCACTATTTAATTCTTGGACCTCTTCAGTCTTCTTTGTTCTGCTGGGCTCGAGTGTATATTATTCTTTATGTGTGGTATCTGGGCTGTCGGGGTCAGACATCCCTATAGGGTTTGCGGGAATAAGGAGGTCTGCGGACCAGTCCTTAGTGATCTTCTCCAGGTCCTCTTCCGTGAGTTTGTAGTATGACTGAAGCTACTCCTTGTGTTCATCAACTCGCATTGTTATGTAGATGAAGTGTCGATCTGCGCAGAACTTCATTCGGGGTCGAAACCTCTGTAGGGTGTTCAAAGTCATGCGAGGTTCAACTTTGATGGCCCTCTTCAGCTGAAGGTAATATGTATGAAAAATAACGTTCGACTGCCACTGTTTGTTCATATCACTCGAGTACCAAAGGGTAGTGAACTTTGTGGTGAGCGGCTCGAATGGCTCAATATACGGGAAGGTCGCACCTTCTAGCATCTCCCAGGAAACAAAGGTGATGAGGATCAGGAGCCAACTAAAGTGAAACTCGTAGCCTTGATCCCGTGCTTCGCAATAGTCTAGTTCCAATTGATTAACGAAGTACTTCGCCCAGTTCATCTGCATGCCTTCCATGCACTTCCCTGCGAGGTCAACGACAAAGCCTGTGACCTGCGTAGGTCTGTTCTTCCTTACTAAATTTCTAGCTATTAACTGACATGCTAGATGCACCTACCTTGTAGCCTTGCGTCCCCTCCTCAACATTTCCATATGTATCTTTGATCTTCTGTGCTAGTGCGTGATCTGTAGCTTTTCCTAGATAGAACTCCTGCGGATCGGGTCCTTGCATACTTAATCTGATGATCCTATGGATCAGCGTCAGATCAACTGTAATACGAAGGTCTAGCCATAAGTAACCTCCATGGTAACATGAAAGTAATAACTTGACACATGCATTCACTTCTTGGTGCCTTCCGAAGTGTGGGATCTTCATTACATTTAACATAGTGGATTGCGTGAGGTTCAACGTCCATGGCTGGGGGATTATCTTTGAGTTCTTCCCCTTCATCCTGGTCAGGTACTAGAGGATGTTATAGTTCTTGCGATCTCCAAGGTTGAAGTCATTGAACTTCAACGCTGCGATCTTGTCCTGCTAGGCGCGAACTGCGCGTATCCCCTTCAGGAGGTATGTAATAACCATGGAGTACTTGAAATCCCTTGGCACACTATCTCGACTCACTGCACTGGCCAGAGGCGAGATGTAATTGGGAAATATGGTCGGGATCAACTTCACATTTGTTAGGTCATCTTTGTGTTTAGTTCTCTTTTCCGCTGATGGTTGGGATGATCCGCCTTTGCGAGCAGTCAATGGAGAGGCTTTCACTCCTCTCGTTGATGACGCTTGAATACTTGCAGACATTACTCTTTCATTCATTAGCTCAATGAGAACTTCTTCGACAATTTTCTTTGCAATTCTAAGCTTGTATGACATGCATGCTCATGGTTTAATATCTCAGGTTCGAAGAGTAACTAGTCAATGCAACGGGACGGATGGTAAGAGCGCGATGATCACTGTGCGAAATCAACTAATTTGCGGGCTCAGATTCACGGTTAGCAAAAGTGTTCTCGTTGTGTGGCGCAACGGGATAAATAGATAACAAGGCAACAAATCTCTTGCAATAGGTGAGAAGCCGTCATGAACTTAGTTCTGTCCATTATGGCACTGTCCCAACGGTCTGGTGGTGAACTTTCTGATCATAAATGTTTGTCTACCTGTTCAGGCCATCGATCTAACGGTTATACCGTTCCCAACGACTACGTTGCATTTCCATGGCGAAGTGCCATGTGTTGCTGTTCTGATATCCTGATGAAGTTCCAATTTTGCAAATTTTCCTTCTGCGAAGTTCCCTTTGGAACTTTCTGTAACTTTTCGGTCTTAGCTTTCTTCTTACTTAGTTTTCGAGCCTTCTTTCCAGTGAGCTTCGTCTCGGTATTCCTTTTTCCATTCTAATTCTTATCTTCTTTTGGCAGAGTAACTTCGCGCTATTGAGATTCTTTCCTAGAAATCAGGGGTAATACTTCATCTTATCTGAAATAGGTACTTTAGTCTTCTGCGGGTCTTCTAGTGTTCTTCCCACTTCGATATCTAAGTTTCTGGTTTTGAATAGCTTCGCTTGGTTCTGTTGTTCTTCAATCAAGTGTGCGATCGTCCTAGTCATGAAATCTTTTAACTCTTGTTTTTTCTGCTCTAGGATTTCTTCTTCTTTCCTTCTGGCCCAATCTCCTTCAATCCAAGGTTTTCCTAGTAACATAGCAAATGGAGCGTTGTTCTCAATAAATTTAATAACTTCAAATTCTTCCTTCATCGAAGTTCCATGAGCACTCATAGATATCT
>ML801172.1:266450-279096 GCA_009831015.1 Picea engelmannii
TGCTGAAAATAATAAATTCAAAAAATCTGCCCTGTGAAGTGACTGTTGTCCCAACTTTTTGACTGCTGAAATTTCTGCTTCCTTTCAACTCAACTCTAATACCATGTAAATTTTCAAACCCCAACCCAGTTTCAGTGTCGTTGATTTTTCAGCCAATGTTTAATGCCCAAACCCAGTTTTATATCAGCAAATAAAACTTAGCAGAAAATTAATTTCAGAACTGAAACATGAGTATTCTGAACATCGTTTATAACGCAGAAATAAAATATCAACAACACATAAAACTCAAGAAATATTGACACAGATATTTTCTGTCTAACTTTGACCTTGGAAAAACCCACAAGGGGAAAACGAGTGAGAGAGGGAGATTTTTATTATTTAGGAGCTTAAGAGAATTTTGTTACAACATATTCATCTTCAGAAATTTAAATGACAAACTTATCTCAATAACCGTGCCAAGTCTTCACACAGGAAATAAGCCAAACTCCTCAAAATTCTTTCCAGAATTTTTTGCAATAAATTGCAGGTCTGCTCCTTGATTTTTGTGCCTCCAAAATGCTATACGAATGCCTCAAAATACGTGCCAATAGATTCAATAATTTTTTGGGTGCATTAATGGCTATACGACCACCTTGAAAATCGTGCCAAACTTTCCAGAAAAACCACACAACAACCTACCTCGATTTCTGTGCCAAGAAAGGACTGTACGAACATGTACATAATCCGTACGGTACGGTTGTCTGTCCCTCCTCGAAACTATGCCAAAGTATGACTGTACGGACTGATAAAATCTGTACCGTACGAATAGAATTGAATGTTGTTATGTTTCTCGATTTTCATGCATACAAAAGACTGTACAGACCTTGGAATCTATGTTGTACGACCTCCTGTAAATGCTGAACTCCTTGCCTCAATTTCTATGCTAATAAGCTACCTTGGAATACATTCCCTAGCTCTCAGAAATGGCTGCTCTCTTGCTGCTCGAAAATGCTCTCTCTATTTCTCTCTCAACAATGAACCAAAAACCCAACAATGGGTGCGCCCTCCAACCCTAATTGACCTCATGAGGTAGGTGAGGAGTTTTCCAATCCAATGGCTAAGATTAGATTAGATGAGTGGCTGAGATTTGATGTCTCTTCATTCACCCTCACTAAAGTCATAAAGTCACCTTTTAATTTGCATCTCACGAATTAAATGACTAGGGCCCACATTAGGCACTTTCTCACCCCTTAGGCACCTAGGGATGAGAAACATTTGCCTAGGTACTTTATTTAATTAAAAATTTAACAATCCATTGATCTTGCAGTGCTCACATATTCCAGGTATTATGTTTAGTTGTTTATTTGTATTCTAGCTAAGATCCTTTTGTCTTTTGATCTAGCCGAGTGTTGTCATTTTATTCAGCCGCATTCGACCTTTGTAATCCATAGAGATATCATAATATAAACTTTGCAGTCCTTTGTCGCATTTATTATTTGTATGACCATTTATATGTTGTAAACGATTCATCCTACACACACATTAACAACATTTCCTAGACTAGCCAAGTCAGGAACATTACAGTGGTATCAGAGCTGGTTTTCCTGCCAGCCTAAGGGGAAAATCAGATAAGGATGTAGATACATCATTACCAGCGAGTGGATTGACAGGAGCACAGATGGATCCTACACCCATTAGATGTAGGGAGCATTGCTACAATTGCAAAGTTCCTTGGAAGCCAAATCACCAATGCAGGGGTAAAGGGAAGGTGCACATTGTTGAAGTGGACTATGACAGTGAGGATGAAGAGATGCATGTGAATGCAACCATAGATGCCTATTTAGAGTAGTCCGATAAGGATAGTGACTCTTGTGCATCTAAGGGACAGTTGGATGGACAGGATGATAGCGCATATCCTTCATCTTCCCCCTCAGGTAATGTTGAGGATTCAACACTTCAACATAGTGGTGACACTTGTGAGGATTCATATGTGTTGGCACTTAAACATGATGAGCTTAGGAGGTTGGATGACCTACCGATGGGTGTAGACATGGCTTCCAAGAAGTCATGTATGGAGAATGATGATCTTCCTATGATGAGTGAACCACATTTTTCATCTTCTCAGCCACCTATGCTAGCTATGACACATGAGAATATCAATGGCATTCTTGATATGGTATAGGAGCCTTGTGTGGGGATTGTACAAAAGGGACATATGGATTTGTAGACCTAGGAGGAGAGGTATGGCTTGGATTTAGTTGACCTTACACATACCTATCGGTATGAGGAGAGTGAGTCACCACCCTTGGAGTTTCCACTGATGGACCAGGTTGTGGAGACCGACAACTTGTTGGGACACTTACTCCCAGGATCGATCTGCAGTGATGAGGATGCACTCCTTATTAGACGGGATGACCACCATAACACGTGTTTGGACAGATTTGTATGGGATCCAGGTGCAGATGACATTAGTAGGGTGAGTGCACAGGAGGATACAACTGCCCATACATGATACAGTGCGATCCAGATAGGGGTCGCAGTTGGTGATGGCGTGCAGTGGCATACATGAGGACTCAGTAGCACAGGGGACAATGGGCAGTTCAATGCCTTATATTTTGAGGAGTGTGTTGTTGGGGATTCCATCGTTGACAGTAGCAGTGAGAGGCATGAGGTATCACCTCAGTAGGATTGTGACCAGGAGTCGCGACACTTGGTAGGACAGTTGAGAGTCAGTGAGGACATGATCATGGCAACCACTAGATGCATTGATGATACACATGCATTGGTGGTAGGTTATTGTTGGAGGACCTCGATGGCACGAGATAGTTCAGATGGGGGACTTGTCATTGGTGACTTCCATACACTCAGGGAGAGAGTGATTATGATGAGAGTCGACTACTAGCAGTTGTTGATGGATATGGATTACCTATTGGAGGTTGGTGAGATGTATCACAGGGCATTGAGGGAGCAGGGGATTCAGATGGACCGACTCACTCATGAGTTAGTGAGCACACAAAGATTCTTGGAAGGCACACAAACATCCATTCAGGAATCAAAGTCCAGATTAGAGGAGCTCCTTGAGGAAATTAGACAGATATCCACTACATCTAGTTCAAAAGAGAGTCAGATATATCCCTCAACTGCATTGTGAGAGGATGTTGGTGGTTTAACAGTGGAGCACCAGTTGAGGGAGGAGCATGAGGAGTACCCATGATCATTGATGAGTATGGAGAGATATGATCCAGAGACATAGGAGGATGTCCATAGGTCACAGGGACCACCCTTCACGAGGGGTATTGAGACAGTTGAGCAGACACGTACACATGGGGATTCGAGAGCCAAGGGAAGTTATGAGGACACTTCCATTTGTGTTCCAGGATTGGCCAACCTTCATGTAGAGGATGACCCCGTATTACACCCAGGATCCATGATGTTGTAGGTGTATACATGAGATCACATGAGTATGCAGGGGAAAACGATGATGAGTGGTAGTTCACATAGACATGTAGAGTTGTACAATGGGATTCAGGGGGATGCACTGGATTGGAAGGAGGAGATGTACTTAGTAGAGCATGGAGATTCCTCTCCCTTGCAGCAGTATACAGATATAGGAGATCACCTTCACCGTAGCAGCAGTTGCGTGAGTGATGATGGATGGAGAATGATTGACCCGTAGTTGGTGGAGGTACCTACCATTGTACTCTATGGTTGGTGTTCAGTGATGAGTATAGGCGATTATTTACCATGGGTGCCGATGGACGAGCTTTTGGTTAAGTCCTTTGGATTGACCAAAGCATATGATACTTTCCAGTCTTACAGTTGGTTGTAGATATTTATGATATCCTTTCCTGATACTTTCATCATTGACAACAACATAGGGGGAGCTAGACAGTGGCAGGGGACATTGAGAGTTAGTAGGCCGAGACCACTTGACATGAGTGTCTTGATTGCATTCATCAGGATAGGGGTGGATCATCAGGGGAAGATAGTTTAGGCCATGGGCATGATGGGGAGTATCCTAGGCCATGGGACAGAGGATATCTCTAAGGTTGCTACATATTCAAACTCTCTTTGGGGTGAGGGTGGAGTGCTTTCAACAGTTACCAGTAGGGCACACCAACAATTAGTGGGGATTGGAAGTGATGAACTTCCAAATTTGACATGGGATCCGGGAGTTGATTTGGTCAATAGTTTGTTTTATCTTATGAGGATCCAGGAGTGGAGGGTCTAGTATGGATACTTTGAGAAAACAGTCATGATCAGAGTAGAGAAACATCGACATGATGGTCCCTATCAGAGACTAGAATGGGACCCTGGGATTACAGGACCAAACATTTCATTGACTGATGGAGAAGAGAAAACATTTGCAGGGGGAGTCACTTTGATTTTCCATTGAGTTTCAGTATTGGGGAGAGCACGTCACTGACTGGTGATTCGTTGAGGTCTTGTATTACCTCACTATGGCAGCAACATGTTCAATCGGTGGGGGTCGTGTTGAGTTTGGTATGGTTTGGTAGGATAGACCCCTTTCGGGTTGAGGCCATGTGTTATTTGCAGGAGACTCATGGTGTTGATATGTTACTGAACTATACTCCATAGGGAATTGTAGTTGACATTCTGATATGGGATCCAGGGATTGGAGTGATTGGTAGTTCAGTGTTTGATGGAGCTGAGTTTCGAGTAGAGTGGTTACTCAGGGAGTTAACTGAGATTCCTCGACCATTGATCATTCTACTCATCAGGAGCATGTGGGTGTCATGCGTGGTGAGCACTTGGAGATACGACATCTTTAGGGGACTCTACCTTGTGTCAGACAGGTGGATATGGGACCCCGATATCATATGTAGTTGGTTTCAATTATTGCTTGAGGACAAGCAATATTCCGGCAGGGAGGACTGTAATGTCCCCATTTTGGGACATTATAACTTTATAGAGTGCTATGCCTATGAGAGTATCCAGATATGGGTGATAGAGACTTCAGGAGATGTTGAGGGGTTTTATTGGGCCCGACTTGCATCGTTCATCATCATGATCTATTCCGCACAACTTGGTTTTGGTTTCGTTGCATTTCGACGATTTCCGTAATTTTGAGTTATTATGGGTCATATCTTAATTAATTTCAATAAGAAGGTCATAATGGGGATATTACTTGGAGAAATATCTTAGTATAATAGCTCATCGGAATCGGGAAGAACAACACTACAGGATAAGATGATGAGAAGTGACTTTCAATGGTCGAAGAAGCCATAAGGATGGATAAATCACTTTTTAGAGGTAAAATGATTAATTGAGTGATTTAATCAAGGAATAATAAAATAATGTAAAAGTCACTTGGAGGGAAAAGGTCAACAACGAATTAGGGTTTCAACATGATTTAGGGTTTTGGAAAGCTATAAAGGAAGGGTCAGTGACCTAATTCATTATTATACAGATTATGACTTATCATTGAGGAGAGAGGCGCATCTCAAGAGAGATAGTTCAATGGATTCTAGGAGGAAGACACTAGTTGACTGATTTTGGTGTTGAGAGACACACTCTAGTCACCGGGAAGATCACACAGGTCTTCCATCATTCTTCAACAAAAATTACACAATTTTCAACATTAAGGGCGCATTCATCCAGAGTGAGGGCACAACTTTTGAGGAGGTTTAGAGATTGACTTGTCCCATCCAGAGAGAATTATGAGATTTCCCTCCGACCCATTTGAGAGGAAGGCAAGGTGCATCTTTTTCCTAGTTCCTCACCATATTCCGATGGAGGAATCATATGGTGTGCATTTTCCAGACTTGGGAGTGTGACACTTTTGGCGGATATATTCAGGGTTCCCGAGCGAGCATCAAACCATATTCAGGGAAACCCTTCCGACCCATTTCCCAGTAGACCAAGGCGGTCATTTTGAGACACATCTCATCTGATTCCGATGGTGGAATCACTAGGATTCATTTTTTTAGAGAAAGAGGGGCGCATTCCCCCAGGGGGATCCATCCAGGGTCCAAACCCACCAACAGAGGGGTCCAATAGTTACCAGTACTGAGGACTAGAGCAGGGCGCATCATTTGGGACAATTTACAAGCCATTCCGATAGGTATAGCTTCGAGGGTGAACTTTCCAGACTTCCAACAGTTACCACACAAGCTGCCATAGTTCCAGTGCATCCATTGATCCCATTGATCCCGCAGTGCTCACATATTCTGGGTATTATATTTAGTTGTTTATTTGTATTCCGTCTAAGATCCTTTTGTCTTTTGATCTAGCCAAGTGTTGTCATTTTATTCAGCTGCATTTGACCTTTGTAATCCGCAGAGATATCATAATATAAACTTTGCAGTCCTTTGTCACATTTATTATTTGTATGACCATTTATATGCTGTAAATGATTCATCCTACACACACATTAACAACGTTTCCTAGACTAGCCAAGTTAGGAACATTACAACAAAGGGTTGAGTGAAGTCGGGAAGTGCTAAAACTAGGCAGGTGCTCATCACTTCCTTCATGTGGTCAAATGTCTTGTAAGCCTCTTCAGTCCATCATAATGCTCCTTTATTTGTGAGGTATGTGAGCAGTGTGACCAACTGTGAAAATCCTTTCACAAACTGTCTGTAATAATTGCAAATCCCAAAGAAGATATGCAGGTGTGTGATGATTTTTGGGTGGTGGCTAATCCAATATAGGCTGTATTTTGTCCCTTTTCACTGACCACATGTCCTAAATATAGAACCTCTGTCATGCCAAATTCACATTTTGACTATTTTGCATACAGTGGCTGCTCTTCCATGATTCTCAAAATATCCTCTAAGTGCCCCAAGTGTGCCTCCCATGTTCTGTTATATATCAACAAATCATTGAAAAACACCAATAAAATATTACACAACTTCTTTATGAATAAGTGATTCATGCATGACTGAAATGTAGCGAGTGCATTGGTCAACCCAAATGGCTTAACTAAAAACTCACAGTGCCCATAGTGGTACCTGAAAACGATCTTGTGAATATGTTCTTCTTTGACCCTGATTTGATGGTAACCGGATTGAAGATCAATCTTCGAAAAGTATACTAGTCCATGCAGATCATCTAGAAGCTCGTCAATCCTTGGTATAGGGTACCTATTATTTATTTATTTTTTATTTAGGGCCCTATAGTCTATACACAATCTCATTGTTCCATCCTTATTCTTAACCAAAACCACCGAAGAAGTGAAAGGACTGGAACTGGGTCTGATATGCCCCATCTCAAGTAACTCCTTGATGACTTTTTCTATTTCATCTTTGAATTTCTTGGGATGCCTGCAAGGGGTAGTTATGACCGATTTAGATCCCTCCTCTAACTCTATAGTAGGCTCAAAACCTTTGTCTGGTGGTTTTCCTGGAGGTATATGTCCAAAAACCTTATCATGTCTACTCAACAAGGCCTGAACATCTGCATGATGATGTTGTCGACCCTATGCATCTACCTGTTATGCGATAAAACACTCGACTACACATGTTATATCTCCCCGCCTGAAAATGTCCTCCATCCTTTTATTTGACGCAACCATAGGGGCATTTTTTGACATACCTCTCAGAACAACCTGTTTAGCTCTAGGTGTGAAGAATTTCATTGTAATTACTTTATAATTTGACTTGATGTCCCACAACATTTGAAGCCACTGGACTCCCAAAACTATATTGGAGTTTGCCAAATCGACAACATAAAATTCATCGATCAAGGCGTAGTTGCCCAATGTCACAACCAAATTTGAAATCTTCTTCGTGCATGACACATTATACCCATTGACCACTGCTACACTGAACCCCTCAAAGTAATCACTAGCCAACCGTCTCCTGGATACCCAAGATGCATCAAATGTGGGTTTCCCTGCCATCAATCAGAGTTTTGATCCCCTGGCCTCGTTGTTAGCTCTTGATAAATTGTTGGGCTGAAGAGAACAATTTGCCAAGGTAACCTACTGTTGGCACAGGGGCAGCACCAGGGTTCAATGCTGCAACATCGCACCAACAAAACCCTAACTACCTGCCCTTTCGACAACACCTACGAAGCAGATGAAGTCTCATCCGAGGTAGAGGCAGGGGAAGTTGCAGGACTCAAGTGTCTACAACCTTAGCTGGGACACAGATCTGTGATTCTAACACTTAACAGAGTACTTAGCGGTTAACATTCATCAATATCCAGTTCTTAGTTTATAGTGCAGTTAAACCCTAATTACAGAGCATCACAATATTCATCCAGATCTACTATATTCAAGCACTAAGCACATCCACATAGACCAGATCTAGTATTCATTCATACAATTAAGCACATAACATTAACATATCTATCTACCATTCATCTATATCAAAGCACTAAGCAAGTTATCATATAAGCACATCAACACATTGCACAAAGCAGAGCGACATAGCATATACGTGGTTCACCCCCACCCTGGGGCTACGTCCACCAGCTCTTTGTCTTCTTTATTATCTTCGACCAAGCTTCTTACATGCACATAGAATTTAAGTTCTACTCTGCAGAAGACAGTAGATTTGCGCGCACTCCGCCAGATCCTCCTTCTTCTCGCTAGGGTATAGCACCAAGCCTTCACACAGTCTCTTACAGTTACTTGCACTAGCCTTGCAAGCCTCACACAGTATGCACAAGGAATTTACACCTCTTGATCACACAGATCCAACTCTAGCACTTAGCCATTCATTTAGCACTTATCACACTCACTTCTTCTTACAACTGGCTCCTTCTTACATCACCTAGATATCTATTTATATATACAAAATAGTCCCAAGCATGGGTAAACCCATGGGCCGACATCCCATACCCATTACATAATCTCGAATCCGAAAAAGGGCCCTAAAAGGGGCCAAGATCCCGCGATCTCTGCTTCGTCTTGTGCTCCGCCTTCGACATGCTGTCGAAGTCCCAAAATAGGTCAAACATGACCAAGGCTCCTCAAAACTTGGTCAAGGGCCAACAGGCCCCCAACACTCACCTGTGACTTGTCCCAAGTCACTCTGATCTAACTAGTTCTGGTTCAAAAGTCTCGAGCTTGGCTCCAGCTGCTTCGACTTATTGTTGTGCCACGACCTCCTGTCCAACAAAATCTTGTATGACTGCTTCATTGATAGGTCCTTCTAGGTGTTGTTCAGCTGCAGTGACAACTTGCTCCAGTTTCACTCCTCAGCCTTCAATTTCTATGAACAGTTGGTAAGCCTTATCCTATATAGGTTGGTGCCTCTGAGTCACTTCCATGACTTTTCTCTAGATATTGTGGACCTGTTGCTGGGCAATGCGCTACTCTTGGGATTGCTTCATTCTTTCCACCGCTGGCAGGGGATTCAACTGTGCCTGTATGGTCTCTGTTTGATACTTCGCCTCTTGGTGCTACGACTCCAGTGCCTTCAGTTCTGGATTCTGAGTGATTTTCTCATAGGTCTGGGCACTACGGTCAGTGATTTGATTACATTCCATGGTGAGGGATTTGATTCGCTCAACTGTGCTTCGAGCAATTGCTTCTCTTTGATCCCTCACATCCTACGGGGTGCTGGGCATTGTGTGGAGCTCTAAGTCTACTATTCATTGTTGTAGCTACTGGATAGCTTCTGCAAGTTGTTCTACTTGATGCATGACTCATTCTTCTACTTGTGGCTCTAATCCTGTCACAAAGCGGAGTGCTCTGTTGAATGCTTCCTTCACTTCGAGTTGCTCTGCGAGCAACTGTTATTTTTCTTGTTGCATCTATACTTTCTCTTCTTCAAATTTTGCCTGGAGAGCAACCTTCTCCTGTTCTACAACTCTGTGTTGTTCTATGATTACGCCTTGCACTTCCTTCAAGGCTTGGGTGGCTTGTTCTGTTTCTTCTTGAGTGCGTTGAAGGTGAGCTTCGATCGCATCACCTAGTCGGTGGAGTTGGGTTGACGCATCTCCCAACTCTGGTTCTCCTGATGGAAGGGGCGCAGTGGAGACTGCGTGACTGGACTGAAGGGCTTGTTGTACCCCTTAGAGTTCGACCTCAATTCTATCATACATTTCCTCCTGCTTTGCTTTTTGTTTCTCTGTGATTTCCAACGAAGCATTTTTTAGAGCTGCTATGATGAAATCAAAATCATTGACAGTAAGTACAGTCTTAATCTTGGTCACAATGGCTTTCGATTTCTTCCAGGAAGAAGGTCTCAGGGGAGAAACCTTCCTCTTCTTCAGGGGATCAACCTCATCTCTGGGCGATGTTACTTCACCTTGCTTATGTTCACCTCCCTTTCCATTTATCTCTTCTACTTCATCATCACCCCCTCGGTCAGGTGATACTGAAGCAATCTTTCCCGAGGCACTATTTAATTCTTGGACCTCTTCAGTCTTCTTTGTTCTGCTGGGCTCGAGTGTATATTATTCTTTATGTGTGGTATCTGGGCTGTCGGGGTCAGACATCCCTATAGGGTTTGCGGGAATAAGGAGGTCTGCGGACCAGTCCTTAGTGATCTTCTCCAGGTCCTCTTCCGTGAGTTTGTAGTATGACTGAAGCTACTCCTTGTGTTCATCAACTCGCATTGTTATGTAGATGAAGTGTCGATCTGCGCAGAACTTCATTCGGGGTCGAAACCTCTGTAGGGTGTTCAAAGTCATGCGAGGTTCAACTTTGATGGCCCTCTTCAGCTGAAGGTAATATGTATGAAAAATAACGTTCGACTGCCACTGTTTGTTCATATCACTCGAGTACCAAAGGGTAGTGAACTTTGTGGTGAGCGGCTCGAATGGCTCAATATACGGGAAGGTCGCACCTTCTAGCATCTCCCAGGAAACAAAGGTGATGAGGATCAGGAGCCAACTAAAGTGAAACTCGTAGCCTTGATCCCGTGCTTCGCAATAGTCTAGTTCCAATTGATTAACGAAGTACTTCGCCCAGTTCATCTGCATGCCTTCCATGCACTTCCCTGCGAGGTCAACGACAAAGCCTGTGACCTGCGTAGGTCTGTTCTTCCTTACTAAATTTCTAGCTATTAACTGACATGCTAGATGCACCTACCTTGTAGCCTTGCGTCCCCTCCTCAACATTTCCATATGTATCTTTGATCTTCTGTGCTAGTGCGTGATCTGTAGCTTTTCCTAGATAGAACTCCTGCGGATCGGGTCCTTGCATACTTAATCTGATGATCCTATGGATCAGCGTCAGATCAACTGTAATACGAAGGTCTAGCCATAAGTAACCTCCATGGTAACATGAAAGTAATAACTTGACACATGCATTCACTTCTTGGTGCCTTCCGAAGTGTGGGATCTTCATTACATTTAACATAGTGGATTGCGTGAGGTTCAACGTCCATGGCTGGGGGATTATCTTTGAGTTCTTCCCCTTCATCCTGGTCAGGTACTAGAGGATGTTATAGTTCTTGCGATCTCCAAGGTTGAAGTCATTGAACTTCAACGCTGCGATCTTGTCCTGCTAGGCGCGAACTGCGCGTATCCCCTTCAGGAGGTATGTAATAACCATGGAGTACTTGAAATCCCTTGGCACACTATCTCGACTCACTGCACTGGCCAGAGGCGAGATGTAATTGGGAAATATGGTCGGGATCAACTTCACATTTGTTAGGTCATCTTTGTGTTTAGTTCTCTTTTCCGCTGATGGTTGGGATGATCCGCCTTTGCGAGCAGTCAATGGAGAGGCTTTCACTCCTCTCGTTGATGACGCTTGAATACTTGCAGACATTACTCTTTCATTCATTAGCTCAATGAGAACTTCTTCGACAATTTTCTTTGCAATTCTAAGCTTGTATGACATGCATGCTCATGGTTTAATATCTCAGGTTCGAAGAGTAACTAGTCAATGCAACGGGACGGATGGTAAGAGCGCGATGATCACTGTGCGAAATCAACTAATTTGCGGGCTCAGATTCACGGTTAGCAAAAGTGTTCTCGTTGTGTGGCGCAACGGGATAAATAGATAACAAGGCAACAAATCTCTTGCAATAGGTGAGAAGCCGTCATGAACTTAGTTCTGTCCATTATGGCACTGTCCCAACGGTCTGGTGGTGAACTTTCTGATCATAAATGTTTGTCTACCTGTTCAGGCCATCGATCTAACGGTTATACCGTTCCCAACGACTACGTTGCATTTCCATGGCGAAGTGCCATGTGTTGCTGTTCTGATATCCTGATGAAGTTCCAATTTTGCAAATTTTCCTTCTGCGAAGTTCCCTTTGGAACTTTCTGTAACTTTTCGGTCTTAGCTTTCTTCTTACTTAGTTTTCGAGCCTTCTTTCCAGTGAGCTTCGTCTCGGTATTCCTTTTTCCATTCTAATTCTTATCTTCTTTTGGCAGAGTAACTTCGCGCTATTGAGATTCTTTCCTAGAAATCAGGGGTAATACTTCATCTTATCTGAAATAGGTACTTTAGTCTTCTGCGGGTCTTCTAGTGTTCTTCCCACTTCGATATCTAAGTTTCTGGTTTTGAATAGCTTCGCTTGGTTCTGTTGTTCTTCAATCAAGTGTGCGATCGTCCTAGTCATGAAATCTTTTAACTCTTGTTTTTTCTGCTCTAGGATTTCTTCTTCTTTCCTTCTGGCCCAATCTCCTTCAATCCAAGGTTTTCCTAGTAACATAGCAAATGGAGCGTTGTTCTCAATAAATTTAATAACTTCAAATTCTTCCTTCATCGAAGTTCCATGAGCACTCATAGATATCT
>ML801173.1:10107-26623 GCA_009831015.1 Picea engelmannii
AGGGGGAATAACTTCCCAACAATGTTAAGAGTTTGGAAGGTCCAAAAGGAGAGCTTCATTTCCATCTTGGCTAGAAGATCCTCCCAAGAGACATTTCTAACAACATTCTCTAGAAGCAACACCCCCAAATATTTGGATGAAAGAGAGCTCTCTCTAAAGCCCAAAATTCTAAAAATGTTGAATTGGATAGAGATCAAGGTGTTGAAGAAGAAAATATGTGATTTGTCTTGATTGAACATACCAGATGTTGCCATGAAGTCATCCAAAACCCTTTTAATTTCTCTAGCTTCTCTAACAGACGGTGGCCCCATAAGCTTAATGTTGTATACAAACTGGCTATGCGAAATTAGAGGGTTAATCCCACGTAAACAAAGACCTTTTATCGCTCCATCTCAAACAACAACATTAAGGATTCTACCAAGGACCTCAACCATAAAAATGAAAAGGAAGGGTGAGAGGGGGTCCCCTTATCTAATTCCCCAGCTAAGAGAAAAAAATTGAAGATGGGGAGACATTTACCGAAATAGAAAAATGGTTGAGGAAGTTAGGGAAATAACCCAATCAACTCAAGCGTTATTGAATCCAAAAGAAAAAAGAACTTCCTAGATGTATTTCCAAATAATCTTGTCAAAATACTTCGACATGTCCAACTTGATAAGCATGCCCAAAGAACATGTGGTTTTTAGGGAATCAATCACTTCATGGGCAAGGATAATACTGTCTAAAATCTACCTTCCCTCAACATATCCATATTGCTCCGGTGATATAAGAAGGGGCATAAAGGGTTTAAGGAAGGAAGTAAAAATTTTGGTGATGATATTGTAAATGATGTTGCATAAGGCAATAGAAATAAATTTTCTGGGGTTCGATGCATTCTCTTCTTTAGGAATGAGGGTGATAAAAGTGGAACTGAGGGAAGGAAGGACTCCCGTGATACAACGAGATTCCTCTAGAAGGCCCCAAAATTCTTCTTTGATAGTAGGCCAACAATGATGGAAGAAGTCAGTGGTAATCCCACCTTGGTCCAAGGATTTACCCATGGGCACTTCCATAACCACTTGCTCTACCTCCTCCAAGGTGATAAGTCTCATAAGGCTATCATTATGATTAGTAGAGACAAGCTTGGGGATACACCACATAATTTTCTTTATGGTAGCAGATCAATTAGGGTAGGGCTCATATAATAAATCATTGTAAAAACAAACCAAATCATGTTCAATATCTAGGTGATAATTGAGCTTATTACCTTGTTCATCTTGAAGATGCGTGATCCAGTTGGAGTGCCTACGTTGGATCATGGAATTGTGGAAAAAATTTAAATTCTTTTCTCCTTCTTTGAGCCACTAGACCCGAGATTTTTGTCTCCAAAGAATCTCCTCTTGTTTGTAACGTTCCTCCAGGTGGGAGTTGATATCATGTTCTTCATGTGTAAGAGCATCTAAGTGTCCTTGAAGGATGATTTGTTGCTAGATCGCAACCATCTTGGACTGCAAAGCTCTTTTGGCTCAAAATATATTGCCAAAAATAATTTTATTCCAAAACTTGATGTGTTTCTTGAGGTTCTCGAGCTTATGCTGGAACTTGTACATAAGTGTGCCCCTGTCAATGGCTGCATCGTGCCAACGACGAGCTACATTCTCCTAAAAATAAGGGTGCGAGATCCATAACTTCTCAAATCGAAATGACTTTCATAAGGGGATACCTGAGATCTCCATAGATAAAAAATGAGCCAATGATTAGAACCAACAGAAGGGAGAATGCTTTCCTCAATGCTTTACCCTGATAACATTGTAGATTCAGAAATTAGGAAGTGGTTAAGTCGACAAGCAACTCATTGGTCCCCACCCCCCTATTATTCCACGTGTATAACCCATTGAAAATTATTGTGGGATTTTTATTAAGGAGCGCATTGAAATATTTTAATTAAATGTGTTCATTTTCACATCCATGCATGATGAGAGAAAAGGTAAAGTTGTGACCTTTATTCATGTTATGTTGCCTTCTATCATGGATTAGAGAAGCAATCCCTCTCATAAATTAGTGTATATCATGCTAAATTTGGATTAATAAATGTTTAAATCAATTAATAATTATGCTTTTAATGATTTTGAAAAAGAGACCCTTTTTTGAAAATGGATGGAAAATGAACTCATTAAAGCCCATTAGCTTACTTATGAAAACTTTATATGATGCTCAAGAAAATATATTTTACTAATAAAAATGACTTATGGTAATAAAATTACCTAAAATTCCCCGAGGTTCAACTTAGGTTATATGATCTCACAAATTTAGAAGAAAATAATCAACTAAACTATAGTCACTTTCTCCAAAAGTTTTAAAAGGGAAACGCAAGGGTCCAAAAGTTTTAAAAGGGAAACGCAAGGGTCCTTAGGGAATTGGACCAAGTCATACTTAATATTTTTTATTTTTATTTTTATTTAGATGAAACTAGGTTTATTCAAATGTTTGAGAAGGCCACGTTGATAGGACATCGACATTTGATTTTTTGATTTTTTGTTATTTTAAGTTAACAAAATCCAATTCCTAAATCCCACTTTCTCTTAAATATTTAAAATGAAAGCTACCTAGATTACATCATATAATCTATAGACTTAAAATATTTTGGATGGAAAATGAACTCATTAAAGCCCATTAGCTTACTTATGAAAACTTTATATGATGCTCAAGAAAATATATTTTACTAATGAAAATGACTTATGGTAATACAATTACCTAAAATTCCCTCAAGGTTCAACTTATGTTATATGATCTCACAAATTTAGAAGAAAATAATTAACTAAACTAGTCACTTTCTCTAAAAGTTTTAAAAGGCAAACACAAGGGTCTTTAGGGAATTGTAACAAGTCATACTTAATATTTTTTATTTATATTTATATTTAGATGAAATTAGGTTTATTCAAATGTTTGAGAAGGCCACACTCATAAGATATCAATATTTGATTTTTTGATTATTTTAAGTTAACAAAATCCAATTCCTAAATCCTACTTTCTCTTAAATGTTTAAAATGAAAGCTACCTAGATTACATCATATCATTTATAGACTTAAAATATTTTGCTCAAACCCAAAGACAACGACGACTTGATTATTTGGTGGGGAGATGTAATTGTTTGTGCCACAACTTTCCTATAGAGCTATGTAAGGGAAAATTACCTCAATGATTGGAAATGCTACAAACCTATCAAGAATGATTTTTAATAGGTCAATTAAGTGTTTTGACATATCCTTTTTATGAAAATATGAAAGTAGGTTTATATAGATTCAATACATTATGCAATTAAATGAACGTTGTTACTCATGAGGTGCTTAATTAACATGGCAATTTAATTGACTTTAAATTAGGGATTTTTCAATAAAGGATGTTTTAAAATTCTCTCCAAAGAAGTTTATGAAAATATATCTGTTACAGAATATTTCCCTTGCAGACAAGTGAAATCTCCCTTGGATATCTAGACCCCTATTGAACAAGAAAAAAACACAAAGAAATGGACACTAACATTCTTTTAAATCTATTATTAATGTCTATGGATAGAGAATATAGAAGAAAAAAGTGTGGCTTACTCCTTTTTTGACGGTTGTCCTCACTATTCTTCAGTCTTTATTCTTGTTGTCCAAGCCACTATCAAGATAAAGAGCATTTGGAAGGAACATAAAAATACATTCTACTTCTACAATATATCATTAGATAAGAACATATCTATCTATATAGACATACATGTGAAAACAACAATATGAAGGAAATATGCCAAGTTATATTAATGAAAACATGGGAACTTACAACCTTGCTGTGCTAGTGTTCCTTCAAGCTTCCAATCCAGTCCTTGAATGCACTCTAAAGATGTTTCTCTTAAGATCACAAGTATCATATCCACACTTTCTACTCTGTCCCTTTTCACCTTGGAATGCCCTCATTATATAGAATTTGTAGGCTTAACCACCATGGAGAATATCACTCACCAGATCCACAAAATTGGGATATCCAAGATTTTTAGGTAGAAAATATCTCTCAAGGATTTTAGGGAGAAAATATCTCTCTAGGATTTTAAGGAGGAAATATCTCCCAAGATCCATCAAATTAGGATATTGGTTTGAGAAAATATTTCAACCATCCATGAGATTCTCAACTTCTCCTTGAGATTAGGAAACTAAAGGTGAGGTGGATTCTCACACTAAAATAATTTCCTTTTTTCAATAAAAATGAAGAATACATGCGCACATAGTATTTTGACCTTAATATGATAAATTTATCCTCCACACTAACTAGGGATTGCGAAAAATGTTCTTTCATGGTGTCGGGGTTGGGACACTCAATAAAGTGCATGTGAAACTTAGTAAGGTGCATATGACACTTGATAAAGTGTACGTGGCACTCTGTAAGGTGCATAAGACACTTTACGACACTTAAGGTGTGTAATAGATGTGACACCTAAGTGTGACATTTTGGTGTGTAACAGATGCCCCCTTGTTACACATTATTTTGGTCATTCTAATGATGATATCACAGACATGTGTTCAGGCTCCCAACATGACTTTTGCATGAGAAGAGAAACTTATTTCCTCCTCTACAAAGCTGTTTTTTAGAAAGGGTCCACAGGATGCCCATACTACATAGTGCGGAAATCCATCATTTCCGCAGGCTGCCCTATAGCTAGCCCATGGGATTTCCACAGGCTATTATATAGGTAGGGTGCAGCGACGTTCCAAATCTAAAAGAGGAAAGAGGTTTCACGAAGTTTCTAGAAGGGAAATCTTCTAGAATGTGAGGTGGCGTCCATATGGTTGCGATTCTACTAGTTTCTCTGATTTGGTGGGATCATCCACATCTTTTTAACCACTTCACCTTATCCTATATAATCATGGGCTTCTCATGGAAAAGGTTAAGCATAGTTGAGCAAGATCAAGTAGAGAATTGGTGAGAGAATAGACTGAATATTGTGTGAAGAATCCTATTTTTAGTGATGCTTGAGGCCTCTATTTTTCCATCAAGTTTTTGTGGATTATTTTCATGCAAATTTCGGAGCAAGTGTATGTGTGTGTTGGAACAAAGGACAACTAAAAGGGAACTTGCGACATCAAGGCAATTCGGTTGTATCTTCCACTTTTCATTAATATAATATAGTGACACGTCTCTTTCCCATAAAATAATTAGTATTTTATTACATGATTCCTTGATCACATGTTTAGGTTGTCATTGAGTTCTACTATTATTGCTTTCACGTCGATTGGTTTGTGTTATCGCAGATCTGATTCTACAAGAGCACTGGAGTGAAGCGGGGACAACAAAGATATAAGGAAGCGATTCATAAGGTATGTTATCTATTCCTCTTTGGATAGTAAACTCAATGATTGCAACTTAGGGAAAGCGTCTTGTTCCGCCTCGTTTTGTTCTAGATCTAGGTGGATCTAGGGGGATCAGTTCATGTCTGCATCTACCGATTTACCCACTAACAAAATTGACGACTCCACTGCGGATTCGTCATCTGGTTATACGACTTGATTCACAACTAATAGTGCTACAGTTAAGTAATGTCTATGCTATTCGAAGTCCTACTTTGTTATGGGTATATTTACGAATTCGCCTCTTGGAACATTATTTTGATTATATTGAGTATCAACACATTCCTAGATGTCTAAATACATTAACTGATGCATTAGCTAATTATGTGTTAGCTAAACATCTGAGACATTTTTCAATCCAATAACTAACCAAAACATCTCGATCATGCAGATGTAGGGCCATTCAGGCCCCCGGGTACATCCCCTGTCCAGAGGCGAGGGGAAGCAACGGTAGTAGCAGGATGGGATGCAGATGACTACAAAGCAATCGAACAAAATCTGGAGGGTTTGACTGCAGGGATCCCAGATATGTCGATTGACGAGGTCCCAAGGTGTTTCCAACACCATACTGTAGGCGTGGCTAGTCCATTGAGGCGATTGCACCGTAGGGTAGCACGAGCAGTAGTGTGTTACTGAGAGCAACATCCATGATGCCATTTTTGTAGAAGCTATGAGCTTCATTTTTGACATTTTTGTCTTCGGACAAAAAACAATCTTTTTTGTAAAAACTTTTGATCGTTATATATATATATATATATATATATATACATGAGGCTTCTACTAGCTTATTTTGTTTTGTATAATACATGTGATGTGTGATTGGATTTATAAATGTCTCAGATGTCTGTCTAACACATAATTAGCTAATGCATTAGTTAATGTATTTAGACATATAGGAATGTGTTGATACTCGATATAATCAAAATAATGTTCCAAGAGGCGAATTCGTAAATATACCCGTAACAAAGTAGGACTTCGAATAGCATAGACATTACTTAACTGTAGAACTATTAGCTGCGAATCAATTCGTATAACCAGACGACGAATCCCAAGTGAGATAGCATCAGTCAACAATTCGACAACGACGCTATACTCTACTATATTATTGGTTGCATGACCGAGGAAAACACCTTTGCTGAAGAATAACGTCTGTTGTATCTGATGCAATTAGACGAAGCCCGTCGAGATGCCACCCTAGTTATTGAAACCCAGAAGAAACGCGTCAAGGCCCAATACGACAAACATGTCAAGCCACGTGTTTTCTCTGAGGGTGATCTAGTTCTCCTCTTTGAACAAGGCCGTGATTTGCTAGGAGCCGGAAAATTCGAAGCTATGTGGCGAGGCCCTTATATCATCAAACTAGTGTTGGAGAAGGGAGCTTACGAGTTAGTAGATTACGATGGCATTCCTTTGAGTGAACCCATAAATGGGCTTTACTTGAAGAAGTACTATGCTTAGGCTATCTTGGCATGAGTGCTTGTATTTTACTATATCATACTGTTGTGTGCTATGTTTGTGCGTTTTTTTTGTTATTCGATTTCTACCCTCGACCGCTTATCTTGTGTTTTGGTTGGTTTTCAGATGTCGGAGTCTTCACTACCCTACCTTGGCTTCGCTGATGGCACTAGTCGTAGCACTCATAACCTAGCTTCTGCTGCATGGGCAATCTTTGCACCCACAAACGAACTTATCAGTGTACATGGTGTTTGCCTCGGTCGTGCAACCAATAATATAGCAGAGTATAGTGCCGTTATCGAATTGTTGTCTGATGCTATCTCACTTGGGATTCATCGTCTGGTTATATGAATTGATTCACAGTTAATGTGAAACATTTAAGTAATGTCTATGCTATTCAAAGTCCTACTTTGTTATGGGTATATTTACGAATTCGCCTCTTGGAACATTATTTTGATTATATCAAGTATCAACACATTCCTAGATGTCTAAATACATTAATTGATGCATTAGCTAATTATGTGTTAGATAGACATCTGAGACATTTATAAATCCAATCACACATCCAATGTATTATACAAAACAAAATAAGCCGGTAGAAGCCTCATGTATATATATAACGATCAAAAGGTTTTACAAAAAGATTGTTTTTTGTTCGAAGACCAAAATGTCAAAAATGAAGCTCATAGCTTCTACAAAAATGGCATCATGGATGTTGCTCTCGGTAACACACTACTGCTCGTGCTACCCTATGGAGCAATCGTCTCAATGGACCAGCCACGCCTACAGTATGGTGCTGGAAACGCCTCGGGACCTCGCCAATTGACATATCTATGATCCCTGCAATCAAACCCTCCAGATTTTGTTCGATTGCTTCGTAGTCATCTGCATCCCATCCTGCTACTACCACTGCTTCCCCTCGCCTCTGGACAGGGGATGTACCCGGGGGTCTGAATGTCCCTACATATGCATGATCGAGATGTTTTGGTTAGTTATTGGATTGAAAAACATATAAAAACATATAATATTTTGAAAACATTTACAAAAACAATATAAAAGAAAAATGTCTTTCTCACCTAGTTCCCCCCACTGAGAACCCTCAGGTAAAACTAGGTCAGGATCATTGCAGAAATCCAGCACGACATATGCATAATCATCGATCATCAAGATTTGGGGCTCCAACCAATAAAAAAATGTGTCATTATATCTAATAATGGGGCCTGCCACGTGTCGGGACATGAGATCACACCACTGCTTCATCCGCGGATCTCGTGGCGCTGGTATATTCTAATCTACTTGTAAGTGAAAGTGAAGGACTCTTCCAGGAAGAAATATACCAAAATGGATCCGTATCCAAACTATTTTAGATCCCCATTCTTTCTCTTAGTCAACTGGCTCTTCTTGCTACAGAGCAACCCATCACACCAGTTGAACACACAAGGTTCCGTGCATTCTATCGCATATTGGAAATAGCTTTGCAAAGCCATGTGTGGAGAAGAACTCCCTACCATCCATGCAATGGTGAATAGGATGGTTCTCAAGGTCAGATCACAAACCCCTCTGATAGCCACCTTACCCTTTCGTCGTTCGACCCTGGGTTCACAATAGACTCTGATGTATTCACTCATCGGTAAACCCCCACCTTGACCTCCTGTTAAGGTCACTCGCGCCCCACGACGAGACAACCCTGTCAAGAAGTAAATGTCTTTGATGTCTAAAGAGAGCACATGAACACCCACATGGAATACTTGTTGGTCCACATCCCACATTCAGACCAAATATTCCAACAGTCTCAGCTGGGCTCTCATGTCCTAGATCTTGAAGAATTTAAATAGACCACACTGTCTTAGGGCATTTATAGTGCCCGGATCATTCAAATCCATTGCATCATCGTCTTCATGTTCCCTTTCTCTCCATTCTAACATTTTTGCAATCAAGATACCTGCATGGGAATGGAAAGAAAGGAGTTAGCACCTTCAGTTATCATGATTTGAAATTCTTTTTGGTCCACCGTATCTTTTTATTTTGGGCTTTGTGACGCCGCGACTGGGCCTTGGTTACAGAGTGGGGTTTTTGCAGGTGAACCGTTAGGCGCCTGCGGAAATAGGGCACCTGCGGTGGCCCCAACGCGCACCCATGGTCCAAAAATTCACCCCAAAATCCATCTTTTAACCGATTAAAATGAATTTTAAACCATTATAAAGGAAGAGGATGAGGCACTTACTATTTTCATGCAAATCGTTCACCGAATGATCGCTTGAGCTCTCCGCAATCGATCACCGAAATACAATGTGAAAAAGGGATTTTGGACGAAGTTTTTGATCAATTACGAATGAAATAGTGAAAATGAGTTCTTACCTCTATTTATCTCATTTTTTACTTTTCCTAAATATATTTATATTATTTAAATATATTTTCTCAAAAACCTAATGGTCTCGCGAGTTTGGTTTCTTGCAGATGAGCAGGCTAGGGTTCCAAACAATGGAGTATGTACATTTTTTGCGATTTGTTTGTCTTTCTTGGTTCATGTACGATTATTTTTTAGAGTTTTTTAGAAAAACCTTGAGCTTAGTCTTTGTCCGTTCTCGTGCTCGAAAAACGATGAGAACGTAACTGAGTATACTTTTGTCATCTTTTCGTACTCGTCATGGTAACACAAAAATACCGAAACTTACGGAGTAATCTTTAAGCTCTTTTCACACTCCTTAAAAACAAAAAGATTGCCAAGCGACCTTGTTCTGTTCATGCTCGTAAAAGTATTTGAATAAACGTTCGATGGGCGATAGTTTATCATTTTTTCGGTCCTGTCGAACTATTTTACGAAAAAGGATCTGAGAGAGTTCTCTTTTAAGTGTTTTTCCAGACTCTATAAACATGAAAAACCTTCGATTTTTCTATCTTTGGACTTGTTAAACAAACATCGATAGACCCATACGGGACTGAACCACTCCTTCTTAGGGTTCGTTAAAAATACTCTGAGGGACTCGTTTGAAGGATGAGCTTACATCAACAAGCATATGTTATCTTCCTCAAGCTTGTGTAAAAATAAAGGGGTACTCGCCATAAATGGTGGGGGAAAATTTGGGAAAGGGATGTGTCTCTATATTTGTGTTAATGGCAGTAAGCATCGCTCTTGAACATGGCACCCCCTTTATTATTTGAATCCGGGCTGGGAAATCCATTTGCCTCTCGTATGACTTTCTGCAAGTTCGTATCTTGGGTCGTCTTTGGGTCAATGCTGCCAAGCCTAGTGTCATGCCATCCATATGTTCAAGAGAAGTTCAACCAAGCCTTCTATTGATTCGACCATCTGCAATTGTCAATTCCTATCATGTCGGCCTTCCTTGTGTCCATTCCAAATCATTTTTGTACTTTGCTTTACCCTAAATCTGTTACTTGTTTTGTGTCATTTGATGGGGGATACATCAAGGCCCTCCTGTGACGAGTCTTTTCCTGTAACAAGACTTAGAAACTATTTAGTGCCTCAGAGCCTGCATGCCTTAGTGGCAGGTTTCTTCGCTCTCGACAGTGGATTTACATCATTGATCCTTGATCGAGAGATTCCATCGAGTGTTCGACCTCGACTCATCTATTCACACTCATTGGATCATACTATCTCACCTTGGGGTTCATCGACATCAATGGTGATTTCCCTCGCACTTGTTAACAGTTTTCATTAACGACCGATAATCAAGTGGTTTCTAACCATTTTCGACTTCAGCGCCTATAATCACATGGCTAGATTCGTACTAACGGACGACGAGATTGAAGACCCTGGGCCTCATCATTTTTGGTCCAGGTTGCGATGGAGTATTTTTTATTTGAATTGACACATAGATCCACTTTGTATGTCTCGTGGCTATGTCTATATCCGAGTTTTCAAATACATAGATCCACAGTGTATTCTTGGTGGCTATGTAGAATCTTGATGACATGGATCCACAATGTATAATTGGTGGCCATGACTTATACTTGTGATTTCAATCATTTATAGTCTAGACATGGGAATGCCTACTTCGGACATGTTATAATATTGTGTGGATGATTGATTGTTTGCAGGTTCCCAATTGGTGCGCTCCTTGTTCTTGACACACACACACATTTTTACAAAGTATTTCGGCTGTCACGAGTTCTGACCTCATACTTTGGGGGGCATTCTGTTACACATTATTTTGGTCATTCTAATGATGATATCACAGACATGTGTTCAGGCTCCCAACATGAATTTTGCGTGAGAAGAGAAACTTCTTTCCTCCTCTACAAAGCTATTTTTTAGAAAGGGTCCGCAGGCTGCCCATACTACACAGTGCAGAAATCCATCATTTCCATAGGCTGCCCTATAACTGGCCCATGGGGTTTCCGTAGGCTGCTATATAGGCAGGGTGCGGCGGTGGCGTTCCAAATCTAAAAGAGGAAAGAGGTTTCACGAAGTTTCTAGAAGGGGAATCTTCTAGAATGTGAGGTGGCGTCTGTATGGTTGCGATCCTACTGGTTTCTCTGATTTGGTGGGATCATCCTCATCCTTTTAACCACTTCACCTTATCCTATATAATCATGGGATTCTCATGGAAAAGGTTAAGCACAATTGAGCAAGATCAAGCAGAGAATTGGTGAGAGAATAGACTGAAGATTGTGTGAAGAATCCTATTCATAGTGATGCTTGAGACCTCCATTTGTCCATCAAGTTTTTTTGGATTATATTCATGCAAATTTCAGAGCAAGTGTATGTGTGTGTTGGAACAAAGGACCACTAAAAGGGAACTTGTGACATCAAGGCAATTCGGTTGTATCTTCCACTTTTCATTAATATAATACGGTGACACGTCTCTTTCCCATAAAATGATTAGTATTTTATTACATGATTCCTTGATCACATGTTTAGGTTGTCATTGAGTTCTACTATTATTGCTTTCATGTCGGTTGGTTTGTGTTATCGCAGATCTGATTCTACAAGAGCATTGGAGTGAAGCGAGGACAACAAAGATATAAGGAAGCGATTCATAAGGTATGTTATCTATTCCTCTTTGGATAGTAAACTCAATGATTGCAACTTAGGGAAAGCGTCTTGTTCCATCTCGTTTTGTTATAGATCCAGGTGGATCTAGGGGGATTAGTTCATGTCTGCATTTATCGATTTACCCAATAACACCCCTAAAGTATGAGGTCAGAAGAGAAGTTTATGGCTGAAACACTTTACAAAAATATGTGCATCAAGGAACCAGAATAAGAAAGACGAGTGGAAGTTGCAAGCAAACATCAAAAAATAGACATATATCATCCTCGAGGTGGGAATACTCATACTCGGATAAACTAACTCAAAGCATGGTCGTTGAACAATACACCGCAGATCCATGAAAGCACTGACTAAGGATATGGCCACCAAAGATAGAATGTGGATCCATACCTCCATGACACAGGGCCAAAAAAGGGGTAAACTACCACTCAAATGATGACTCTTCATGGTTTAACGAGCTCGAAAGATTACAAAGTATGCTCGTAGTCTGCTTTATTTTTTAACGAGCTTGAAACATAGAATGAAACTGTGCTCGAAAATCCTCTGTTTCATTTTTTAATGAGATTGACACATAAACGAGAACTTTTCTTGAAGTCAGTTTCATTTTTTTTAATGAGCTTGAAAATGAGAATAAACTATGCTCGGTGTAATACATATGAACGTGCCTCTTCCCAACATAATTTCAAGAGGTTGGTACATTGATCGATACCTATTGGCGGGTTTTTTCCCAACATAGTGTTCAGAGTTTGGTTCTTTGTCCCCAACATCATTATAGGAAGTTGGTGGTTTAACTTCAGTATGATGCCCAAAAGTTGGAGACAGTTGGAGACATGCTCCCCAAGCTTCGGTTCATCCCCCAACTCTTCTTTTTCTCTAGCTTAGATTCTTGGTTACTAATAGGGATAGGTTCACCAAAGAGGGAGGAATAAAAATGATCAATGGATACAAGCGGAGGAATGGAAGGTTTAGGTACCAGATCTAGTGAAAGAATCAACTCAACATTTACGATATCTAGCAAAAGACTCGACTCAATGTTTACGAGACCTAGTGAAAGACTCGACTCAACATTTACGAGATATAGTGAAAGACTTGACTTAATCGGAGAGGGGTGTGTTTCATTTTTTAATGAGCTTGACACAAAAAATGAACTATGCTCAATGTAGGTTTCATTTTTACACAAGCTTGAAACTAGAATAACTTTGCTTGGGATAGGTTTCTTTTTTACACAAGCTTGAAACAAAGAAAACTATGCTTGGGGTGTCAATTTTATTTTTTAACAATCTTGACATAGGAAAAGAAATATGATCGTAATCCTCTGCTTCATTTTTTTAACGAGCTTGACACATAAATGAGAACTTTTCTCAACACTGGTTTCATTTTTTAATGAGCTTGGAACCGAAAAATAAAACTATGCTCATCACTCTCTACAATGGCTTCCAAGAGATGTTCATTAGATAGAATAAAAATACTCTCGAAGGAATACATGGTAAGGGACTTACTTGAATCCCAAGGTCCCTAACGAGGGAGTTACCATGTCAACTATCGAATTTAAATCCAAATAAGATGAGCATACAGTGAGAGGCTCCTTCTCATTGATAGTTGAAAGCATGGGACATGTTACCACATATTTAACCTGTGGTGGGGTGGATGCCGCTTGCATATAAGAAACATTCAGGGAAGACAATTGGTTGGTCGTCATATGAGGGCCAATGAATGAAATCTGGTCAATGTCACAATGTTTCCGTTATGAGAGAAAGACATCACTCGAAAGAGTGTGTACACAACAAATTTCATATCATAAACATAGTCCTTCCCGAGGAGAAAATTAAAGTCCAAAGGGCCTTGGGCTACCATCACATCAATGTGGACAATTTTCCCTCCTAAGGTAACAAGTAACTGATGAAGGATCCCTAAAGAGTCATTGGATCTTCTGTTAAAATCCAACAAATTCTCAGTCATCGACACAAGCTGAGGGGAACCAAGAGCTTGCCAAGCGTTTGAGGACATAATGCTAACATAAGCACCTATTGGGCCCCAACAACTCCCCTTAAAATTTTCCAAAATTTAAAGGGCCCCCATTAGAATCTTGATAATTATAATGTGCTACAGAATCAACCTTTTCAAATAGTTCCATACCTTGGCTTGTTTTGAGACAAACTTAAGACATTCACTATAGAATGAGACATTCATTACAAGAGTATATGTCAAAATTTAGAAACGAGCATAAAAATATCAATTTAAACAAAAACGTTAATTTTTATCAACTGTTTACTTTCGTTTAAATTATGATTATGTGTTCTTTCATTTGCTCATTAGCAAGTTTGACTATTTTGAATAATGGGTTCAATACTTCATCAAATAATATCTTGGTTGGTTTCTCATTTTCATAAAATCATTTGGTGATATTAATTAAATAAATTATTTTTTCATTTTGCATCTCATTTCAAAATAATAATAATAATAATAATAATAAAATTATCTATCATTTGTTTGATTTTGTAAAAAACCAAAATTAATATTTTTCTCTTCTCCATTAACTTGAAGCTTCTAGAATTTTAAGATCATCTTTGAAATGAAATTATAAACAATGTTTGTTTAGAACTTATAGTTAGTTTAAATTCATTTTTGATTTTATTGTTCTAGATTTTGTTTTATTCATAATTTTTAGTTTATTAATTTAGGTTTCTTTTTGTTTCACATGTTTTTATTTTCAGTTATTTGGTACAAATCTGATCATGGCTTGATTTTATTATCTAAATACATTCAAGATTATTTATCCAAAAATAATATTGGATTGTTGCAAATAAATTTATGAGCAACAACAGATAAAATTTGGAAATGCGTCAAGAACATAGACACGATTTTGCGGGACTAATTGCATCCAAACCGTGAGGAATTTGAAGAAACGGTTGAAAACCCATCTCCCAAATGGACCCATTTAACTTTCACGATGAAATTTTCCCAAACAAATGCATGATTTGAGAGATATTTGTGTTTCTTTACGAGGAAAATTTCAGGTGGCGAAAACTATTAGTGATGCCCAGACTGTTCATTCATTGTATAAATATATGAGAAAGTTCAGAGTCAGAGAGATCAAGGAAATGGAGAGGAGGATTTTTATCCTTTATCTTTTGTATATTATTTATTTTGTAAACTTTTCTTCTTTTCAAATGGAGTAACGGATGGTTGGAATCTTTGAGAGAATGGACGAGTATTTTCAAAGAAGAATATGGAAATCCAGGTTGCTTAATGGCTTTTTTCCTGTGAGAAAAATGGTTTTATTTTCATTATAATATCTTCATATTATTTGAATAATTGATTATGCATTGATTTAAATTAGCATTAGTCTTTTTTTTATCAATACATGGTTAATTGTTATCATTTATATATTAATTTTTTCAATCTTTAAGAATCTATTATCCCAAAAGATTTTATTGGACCATATGATGAACATATTTTGTTGAAACTATATGAAAAAACAATTTACTCTTTGGATTTTGTGCTTTTGTAGATTGTGCAATGTTAATATTGCTTCTCATATAATTTTTGAATATGAAACTTTATTTGTATTGAATTAGATTTAGACTATTCTGCATATAATTTTTTACATCATGTTTTTTTTATGTTGTTCATTATCTTTTGGTTTAGTTTATATTTGTGACTAATTATCTATTCAAGTATTTTGAGTTTACATCTGATGCTAGATAGCTGGTAACACCATTCCTGAGAATTGAAATTTCTTTCATTTTCAGTTATTGGACATTTCAAGGTCACAAGATATATAATTATTTGTCTTTCTGTTGTTATAAATTCGCTCCAGAATATGAAATATTTCCTTGAATTTCTTAAGGAAGTATTATGCTTTCTTTTGTCATAGGTTTACACTTGACATAGGTTAAGAGGAGCTCATACAAATACAGAGAGATGAATTTAGCTTAGTACTGTTGATCAGTGAGAGGTTAGTAAGTGCATTGGTTTCTTTTATTCAGATTTGTGTATATATGAATGAGACGATGATTGCATTAATTAGCTTTGACAGTTTCTGTGTCATTGTTTCAATAGTATTTACTTAGTATTTATTAGTTTAAAATCTTTAAACATTAAAAAAAAAAAATATTTATGTTCTTACTTTATCTTATTTTGAAACATTATTATAAACATTCATTTTCACAAAGATTTCAAGTAAACCTTGTAAATTGTATATAGATTGTTTATTATCATTTGTATATTCACGTTTCTTTTTAATTAACATTAGTAAGTAATATATCATTTGTTAGAATCATAGATTTTAGATTAGTTTATTTCTTTTACTATTTTTAGGACTTTAGTTGGCCAACGGAGCCATTAAACCCGTCGGGTCATTTCATTCCAAATGACTTGGGTTATTTAAACAACCTCGGTCTGGATTTGACCTTCCAGTTGATGATGTGTCACTTACACCCATCAACAACACATTTGTCTACAATATAGTGGAATGTGTTTATATCGCAAAATTCCATAATGATTTGAAAGGGCATGTAGGAAGGAAGACGAGGTGTTGTTATTCTATTCCAATCAAATAAAATTCCCTCATTACTTGGAGGGGGTTCCATTGGAAAGGGTGAAATGCCCCCTTGTCTGGAAGCATATGCAGTAACAAGAAAGACCTGAGTGGTATCTACTTCACTCTTCAAGGGAAGAGTGGGATCGA
>ML801173.1:52849-68671 GCA_009831015.1 Picea engelmannii
AAGTGTGTGTCCCTAATCACACATTTGGCTCACACTTAGCAAATTATGCTTCATATTTTCAACAAGTAGGACATTTTCTGCCACATCATCTTTGTTTCCAAGACTGACTATGCCTTTTCCTCTAATTTGGTTGAGTTATCATTCCCAAATGTGACATACCCCTCTTTTTCTTTATTTAATGTTACAAATTTGTTTTTGTCTCCAGTCATATGCTTTGAGAATCCACTGTCAATATACCAATGGGTTCTTCTTTTTTGGGCTTGTAAGGCAAACCCACATTCCTCAACCTTCAAATCTTGTCGCTTCCTTTTTCAAGCTCTCTGTTGTTCCCCTATATGATTGAAAGGAACATACCTAGTTTCCCTTGAAAAAACTATCAAATCACTTCTACAATTTATGGCGACATGTCCAAAATTGTTACATTTGTAACATTCAATTTCATAACCCAGAGCACCAAAATTGTTATAATTTATGTCAAGCGCCTGGCGATACTTTCTGGGATAATTGCCTTTTTAATTATTCTTTGGATTTTCATAGCTACTTTTGTTGCAATCTTTTCCACCCTTTGCATAGGCTTTATGCCCAGAACTATTGCAAGAATAACACAAGACAAGAAAAAGATTTGTGTACCTAGGTATGGGTGGTCTTCTAGTTGGCGTTGTTCTTATAAAATCATGATCTTATTCTTGGGTCTTCTTCAATGTTGGTTGCTAATTCCATGTTCCTCTGAATGAACGATCTTCTTCTTGATTATTCTTTATTTCCAGTTTATGTTGTCCTTCTTTAGAGGCCCGCATTCTTATTTCTTGATGGAACCCTTGATAATATCTGCATAACTTCTCTTCTTTGCTTCATTTACTGTCATAATAGAGCTTGAACCCTCATCAATATTATTATTTTTGTATCCAAGTATAGAATTTTCATAGAATGGTTTTTTATTGTAGATGATTTCATCCATTTTTTGGTGTTATTGCCAAAATTTAGTTGGATGTCCTTATTCCGTAGTTCCTTTCTTAGTGAGACTATTTCATCTTTCAGATTCTCCATTATTTTATTATTTTCTTCCATTTGTCTCTTGAGTGTTTCTTCAATCACTTTGGATTATTCCAACTGAGTATTTATATCTAGGATAGTCTTCTTGGCTTCTTCAGAATTTTTGCTAGGGTTTTGAAAGCCTTCCTTCAATTTACTTAACTCTTCTTTGAGAGACTTGTTTTTCTTCCTTGCTATTCTTATATAACTTAAGGAACTGATCAATTCCACCTCAAGATTCACTTCTCATTATTCTTCATAGTCTCCTTCATTATTTTCAGTAGTTTCCTCTTGAGTCTCTAATGCCATGAAGAGTACTCTTCTTGATTCATTGTCACTATCATCATCTTCATCAGATGATGAACTATCATCTTTTGAATACATATTTTTCTTTTTAAAAAATCTTCATTTATTACTTTCCTTATCTCTTTTATGATATTTATTTTCTTTCCTAGGAACTTCGTCTTCGTCACTATTTGAACCCCTTGCATAAGGACATTTGGAAGCAAAATGACCTAGTTTACCACATTTAAATCATTTGAAAGGAATCTTACCTTTGTACTTTCAAGTTCCTCTTTTCAAATTTCTCACAAAGTTGACTTCTTCTTCATTGTCTGAATCATCATTATTGTTGGAGTAGGATTTTGACCTGGCTTGTTGTTTCTTGTCTTCTTAGAGGCTTTGAAAGTTGCTTCCTTTCTGGATGAATTTCCTATTATGTTCTCATTTCAAATGTTGTAAGTATTCCATGTAATTCATCAATGTGTTGGTTGTGGAGCTTGATTATCTTCCTAATTTAGAGGTTTGTTTCAGCCGTGCTTGGACCCCATTCCCTAACTAGGGGGTGTGGGGGGGATTTCCCTCCACAACTGTCGCTAGGGGGTCTAGGGGTGGTGGAGAAAATTTGCCTTGTAAAATATTGTAATTTCATACTCAATCTGGACGGTTCATTATGAGGTCGTAGATCTGATAGTAGAAGTTATTTTAGGGATTTTTTCCCTAGAAGGCAACCTTGTTTTATGAGTGAATTGTACTGCATTTGTCTATTATCATAATTATTGTATTCTGAGAGAGGAGACTGTGAGAGAAAGAAGAGGAAGTTACAACAAGTGTATTGTAGGTTGTATCCCTTAATTTTGTTGGATAATAAAAAGGAAGGACCTGACAATTTCTCTGGTGGACGTAGCCCACACTGGGTGAACCACATATATCTGTGTCTCTATTGTATTGTGTGTATTTTATTTATTTATTTCCGCATTTGTTTTATTTTATTGCTCCTTGATCCTGTTTTTCTAACACCATGATCAACATAGCCAGATATTGTCTTTCTTCTAGAGATGATATTTTAGGGTCAAATCTCATTGAGAGAGATCTTAGTATCTTTTGCACAATAAATGAAATTTTAATATTTTCTCCTAGTCCTCTTACAATATTCACGATTTCATCAACTTGGAGAAAACAAACTACAATATCTTCATCTTCCTTCATTCTCAGATGTTCAAATTATCCTCTGTAAGTCTGAAGCTTTCCCCCTTCGACTTTAGCATCTCCTTCATAAACATTCTTGAGCTTGTCCCAGATTTCCTTTTTAGAATCACAATGCATAGATTTAACAAATTATGAACATGTTATACCACTTAGAATGGAATTCATATACTTTGAATTATATTCACTAAGATTTTTCCCATCATTATCTGTTGAGGGAGAATCTAGTGCAGTGTATCCATTTACTACAATTTGCCAAACATAGAATTCCCATGCCTACAAAAATACTCTCATTCTTATGCTCCAAAAAACATAATTTTTCCCATCAAACAATGATGTTCCAGTTTTGGTAAATTCTTCTTGCTTATCCATGATATTCCTTCTAGTGGTTATATTGTTCCTGAAGGAACCTGCTCTGATACCAATTGTTAGAATATTCACCAATACTGAGGGGCGGGGTTGAATCAATGTTGATCACTTTCTACCATTTTTAACTTTAAGTACATCATGTAAACATTAACTATTAGCAATTCCATTCATCATCACCAAAACCATACACAAAACACAATGATTTCTACGTGGAAACCCAAATGGGAGAAAACCATTGAATTTTTTTCTTATATAATGTTAAGATTACATTCATAGGAAGGACCAACTTCGAAGATTCTAGAGCACAAACAAGAAGGAGGCACCAACCCCCTAATTTACAATCACCAACCTGAAGGAAGATCCAACTCCTTGATTTACCAACACTGATTGGAAGGATGCAACAACACCCTGGATTTACCAGCTCCAACTGGAAGGAAGCACCCACTCCCTAAATCACAAACACCAACCTGCTAAATGAAGACATAAATATTCTCAACTAAGCACCAACTCAATAAGATATCACCAATCCAATATATTCATACACAAATTAATTCTGACTTCACTTGCATGATTCATTCCATAGACGATACTGCAAACCCTAACAAGCCTCATAGCATGTTGGTGCAGGCCAATTTTGGGGAGAATCAAGGATTTTTTGAAGGAATTGTTAGAGAAAGATTTGCCTCACCCTATGAAATCTTACAGAGAGGGCCTTATTCCATTTCCCTATGCAGACCTGTCTTCCTTGTTACTGAAGTCCAGAGACAAAAATACAATTTTTTCCACTTGTACGCATATTGCACCCTATACAACAAACGTATACGCAGGCTGCTCCACTACAAATCGCGTGTATCAGGATTTGTGCCAGAAAATCAAAATTAAATGTTGGGTTTCCATGTCACGACAGGATATCTATGATCCTTGGACTTCCATATACCAGAAACGTTCTGACTCAACCCTTTAGTTGCATTTTGAAGGCTATAAATAAGCCAATTCTGAGCTGTGGAAAAGGAGAAAGAATTCAACTTTGAGAGAATAGTTACTTTAGAGAAATTATTTACTTCATATTGAGTCTGCATCCCTTTGTCCTTTAATGTCTGAACACAGTGTTCATCCCCCAAGCTCTTCCCTTATTGATGGAAAACCTCATTATCTCCCTTATATTAACTTGCCTTTGGTGGAGGATTGAAGTGGTGGAGGCCTAGCTAGAAGAAACTTAGTTTCTCATTTCTAAACCGTGCCGACATAGAAGTCTATAATATTTTCACTTCTGCATATCATTCATTAAAAGTTAAAGTTAGGACTTTGCATTATTTTCATATTTACTTCTCTTGCAGAGTCTTAACACCATGAGTTTCACTACCATACCTTTTTGAGTAATCACGGCCATTAAAATCAACGCTATAATTTAAAATTTACTAGTCATGATTTTATTTTCTTGGGTGCACAAACTAGCCTAGGATTTAATGCCTTGGAATAGGATTTTGTAAGTAAACTTCTCCAAGGAAATTAAATCAACATATATGTCTGAGTCAGGGAGTGGAGAAATCCATTGTATAATTGGTAAGATCAGGAGGCTCCACTCACACTGGAGTTAATCACGAGGTCGCGTGAAGTTGGTTGAAGGGATATCCCCCCGATACCTTCCTAGCATCAGAGATATTTCTAGGGATCTATTCGTATATGGGGATATTGTTAGTGCCCTTACCTCCGTGAGAGGTGGTGCTTTAAAGGTTTCGGTCTTTTTCTACCCTGCCCATATGGTGGACCTGAATTACGACTGCTCACCTGTGCATTGATTATATAGTGGTTTATTAGTTGGTTGATTTAGGTGTCTCATAGTTTACTTGCAGGGTTTATTGTGTAGGTACCCTGGGTCAGATAAGGGTCAGAAAACACACAACCTTTATGGAGGATTACCTCTCCGGGGGGATCTGAATGACTGGTTGTTAAGCCCACGAGGGCCCTTATAACTGATTTTGTTACCTCCGATATTTAGCAGGGAGTCTCAGACCCCTCTTGGGTGAGACATACCTTCTTATAGGGAGGGAGGCCACTCAACCACTTTACCCCATTTGCATGCATATTGGCCATTTGAATTTTGGTGTGCTCTTTGATTACTAGTTGGCCTTAAGATTT
Source organism: Picea engelmannii (assembly GCA_009831015.1). Classification (NCBI taxonomy): domain Eukaryota; kingdom Viridiplantae; phylum Streptophyta; class Pinopsida; order Pinales; family Pinaceae; genus Picea; species Picea engelmannii. Next base: position 57,875 of record ML801173.1, read on the forward strand.
TATACTAAGTTCTCTTTATCATGGATAGTGGAGTTCCTTTGACTCCTTCATTCACCACTACCTACCCCATGATGCATACTCCCTTCATGGGGATGAGTCCTTCCATTTTTCATAGTGGTATGCAGAACTATGGTACTCATTCCACGCCTTGGGTATCTAGTCATTCTCCCATTGATATGCCTTCACCTTTGTAATCCTATCCCTGGTCCACTTATATGAATCCTAACATTGGATCCAGGGGCACCATGTCCCCAATGCCAATGTCTTCATTTGATATGAGTCATGTCCCTCAACCATATTTTACGATGAGAGGTTGGAACCTCCCCTTTTACAGATTCAGTCCTAGTTAGGCTCTTTCAGGAGCCAATACTTAGATGGGTGTTTATTCTACTTATTACACTCCATCCATGTATCCTTCATCCACCATGTCATTTCCTTCGAACACTTTTCCCATGACAAGTCCTCATGTATCCCTGGACGTTTCTTATGGGGAGAATCAGTTTTACGGTTCAAGATACCCTCTTTATGGAACTCCTTCACAAGGGGGAAACATATATCCTCACTCGAATAATCCTTATCATACTTCCATCTCTTCGTAGACTTCAGTGATGATGCCCGTTCAGACTTCCCTGAATCAATTAAACATAGGATACTACCTTTCTAGATAGGGATAGGGGGTAAACTAGGACCCTTCCTGGCCTGCAATGTTTCAAAGTCAATCTTTACCTAGACCTTGGCATCAAATTCCACAAATCAACACTAGTCCAGTCACTGTTAGCCATATTGGAGCTCCATCACCAACCTCTGTTAGTCATGTTGGGGATGGGTCGACAAATTATACAAGTCACATTGACAACCCTCACTCGGCCTCTGCTAGTCATGTTGGGGGCACCACTCTAATCACCACGAGTCATATCAATGTCACATCTCCAACCTCTGTACATCATGTAGGAGATGACTCTCCCACCTCTACCTGTTGTGTTGAGAGTATGCCATCAGCTGTTGTGAGTGACACTGGGGATATTGAGAATCCTAGACATCTAAGACGTAAGCCTAAGTTCCTTTGCAGGACTTGCGAAGGAGATCACTTTACTCGTCTATGTTTAGCTACTGCTGAGATACCAGAAGAGTGGGGCTCACCTAAGGGCCCTTAGGATTATGAGGCATCCGTGGTTTCCCCACACCTTGTTTCTCCTTTGATTGACATAGTGGTAATACCATCACAATCCTCTCCTGAACTCACCCCCATTGTTGAGGGTGATGTGTCCCCTATCACTGTTACCATGCATCCTCTTCAACCTATCATTGAATAAGTGGTCGTACTAGTGCAATATTTGGTCAATCCTACTCTCCTTGTGGGGAGTGATGTCTCTTTCAATAATGTTGTCAACATTCCTGATCCTACACCTTCTGAATGAGAGAGGGTTTTACTTTCACCAAATCACCTCCCTCTGAGTTTTGAGGAGATCACCTTCGACTAGGATGGTCCCGTGGGGTATCCAATGCCCCCACCTATGTCCTTTCCAGTAAGGGGCATTATCTGATATATCACCGAGACCATATCCGCGACAAGTGATTTATCCTCCTCGACTTGGAGAGCCTTGGTTTTTCCCAAGCTTATGTCGACCATTCATAAAATAATGACATTCTGTAGAAGTTTTGCATGGGAGCCTTGCCCCCCCCCGTGACTTGCCACCTAGACTCTCCCAAACAAGTTTAATTTAAGCTCTTTTCCGACTCATCTAAAATGCGAAAATATTTCCGAGTGATTTTTCCCTTTCACACTCGTTAAATTGGATTTGAAAGGTCGTGAGTCTTAGTTAAGCTATTTTCCGACTCATTATCAAAAAGTGAAAACATTATCGAGTGAACTTGTCTCTTTCACACTCGTAAAATTGGTTTTGAAAAGACAACTATTTGGCACAAGTTTATCCATTTTTCACACTAAGTAGACTAAAAGACATAAAAAATGACATTTTTTGGCATTACGTTGATATTGCATCTCATGCCTTTTCTTGCATTATTGAGCCTATAATCGGTTCTCTCTTTGTGTTATAAACCATTTGCCTCAACAGTTTTGCATCCTCAACCAAGAAGAGCCTTGTTTATATCCTTCACAATTTGAAACCCTATACCTAGGAGGGAACATTCCCCCGAGTGCCCATATCCCACATGCACTTCCCTACATTGAGCATAGGTACGTTCCACTGCTGGAACTAGTTTTTCTTACTTGCGACACTTGTTTCCTCCTTTGTATCATAGCATTCATTTTTCTGTGAAAAAAAAAAAAAAGACGACTGGAAAGGGAGTATTATCTGATATCGGTAGCATTCATGTCGCCTTTGAACATAGCACAAAGTAATTCAAGTCCATTCATCATAATTTTGGGATTATCATGGCCTTAGGAAGCTGAGATTGTTACAACGTCTTCTCTAATGACTGGTTACTCTTCCAGTCCCTACAGAGAATTTCATTGATGCCTCCTGCATCTCATGGTTTCATCATTGGGTCTATGCTCTCGGAGTCCTCCATATGTCTCATGCTCTTGTTCAAAGGAAGTATATCAACCTGTGTCGGCCACTCCTCATAACTCTTGACTTTGCATGTCAGCCATACCCTTAGTTTGTCTCAGAATCACATGATACTGTAGTCCTATCATTCACCGTGGCCCTACTTTCACCATTGGTAGGTAACCTTGAACCCAACAGTCGACATTTCATCATTGGTCGTTGATTGGGTGGTTTCCCTTGTGTTCAACGACAATACATCTATTCACACATTGGGATTAGTGTAGTGTCTTGGATTCCATTAGCCTTATTGGTGGTTTCCTCACCTTTGTCAGCAATTTTCATCATTGGCTTCTATTCAGAGGGTCTTTTTTGTGTACCTCTTGCACTTGGCACACGCAAAAGACACATAGGGTCTTTGGTTCATGAACATGTTCTTCGTCCAATTTCCACCAAATCATGAGGCTCCTTCTTTGTACCTCGTGCTGACTGATGAGACATGCCTTAATGCTCTCCTTTCAACGGGTCTCTTTCCATTGAATTCAACCCATTTATTATGGAAACGAGACCTAGAGTCTTATGAGTACCTTGAGGCTTGCAGTCATCAGTGGTAGGCTCTCTCGCCATCGACAGTTGGGAATATATCAATGTCTCCTGATCGATGGATTCTTCAGGTGTTCGACACCGACTCCTTTATTCACACTTGTAAGAATGTGCTCGGTGCCTTGATACCTACTTACATTATTGGTAGGTTGTCTCATGTTTGTTAACAATATACATCAATGAACGATAATCAAACGATGTCTCATTGTGTTCGACCTCAACTCCTTCATTCACATGATGTAGAATTGCACCTTTGGCAGATTGTGTAGAAGACTTGAAGACATCACTATGTGGCCACAACTTTCTTGAGTTGTTGTTTCCTTTTCATTGGACCAGTACCTATATGACTTCAGTGATCATGGGAGATCATATTGTACTCCATGGTATACACATATCTTCAGATTGGTTTTGAGACTGGTTCTATTGGGCCTTGTTCGTGACTATGAAAACTATTGGCATGTAGCCAGATTTGTATTTGCTTATTCATGGCCACGAACACTTATTTGGTATATTTTTCACATGGATCTGCAGTGTAATTTTATTGGCAACCATGTATGCAAAGTCAATGCAAAATGTAATGAGCAACTGAGTTCACCCAGCTGGTTCTCTACCACTCCACTTCTGGGTTATTTATAATGTATTTTTACCATCGCAGATTCTCCTCTGACCTCACACATTAGGGGGCATATTTTAGAGCAAGATTTGTCTTACCTTATGCAATCTTGCAGAGAGGGCCTTATTCCATTTCCCTATGCAAACTTTTCTTCCCTGTTACTAAAGTCCAGAGACAAAAATACAAAATTTTCCACTTGTATGCATCATGCACTCTATACAACAAGTGTATACGCAGGTTGCTCCACTACAGCCCACGTACATCGGGTTTTGTGCCAGAAAATCGAAATTAAATGTCAAGTTTCCATGTCACAAAAGGAGATCTCTGATCCTTGGCCTTCCATATACTGGAAACGTTCCAACTCAACCCTTTAGTTGCAATTTGATGGCTATAAAGAAGCCAATTCTGAGCTGTGTAAAAGGAGAAAGAAGTCAACTTTGAGAGCAAAGTTACTCTGGAGAAATTATTTACTTCATATTGAGTCTGCATCCCTTTGTCTTGTAAAGTTTGATCACAGTTTTCAGCCCCCAATCTCTTCCCTTATTGATGGAGAACCTAATTATCTCCCTTATATGAGCTTGCATTTGGTGGAGGATTGAAGTGGTGGAGGCCTAGCTGGAAGGAACTTAGTTTCTCGGTTCTGAACCATGCCGACACAAAATTCTGTAATATTTTCACTTCTACTGATCATTTATTAATAGAAATACTCTCTTCCCATCCAATTGATGTCTTGCAAATATATGAATTGTTATCCATGGGCATATTTGTTATGTATATTGATAGATTATGTTATCTAATGTGCCAACCTTTTATATCGCCACCATATGATTGTTTTCGCTTTTTTGTTGAGAACTTGTTGTAGGTATATATAGCTTTCAGTCAAAGTGCTCAATGGTGGACATCATCGAACATTAGGACGAGGTAGGCCTCTTTTTTATCTCCTTTGCACATTGGTTTATATAGTGTATTGTTGGGGTAGATTTCTGCAGTTATTTCCATCTTTTGTGGTTCACCCTAGCCATAGAGATATTTTCATTGTAAAATGAATCAAAGAAGAGCCGAAAAATAGGGGAGTGCACCGGAAATAGAGGAAAAGTAGAGCTGAAAAAAGAGGAAAACCAACGTCGAGAAAAGCAATTACAATGTGGAAAAAATGTTGCAGAGAAGTTGGAAAGTGGACAAGCATTGACTTGGAGCAATGGTTGGATCGAGGACCAGCCAAGATTAATTCAAGAAGAAAGTAAATACCTAATCCGCTTAGGGTTATGGATTTTGTAAGGGCTTTGTCCCAATTTTGTATAAGTAGAATGTATTAGGACAACATGCGAGTTGTCTTTTTTGTGGTATGTAGGGTTGTCGTCGTTGTTGTTGTCCATTTTTTACAAGTGTGTATTGTCAAGAGAATGATGTGATCTGTGGAGATTGAATGTAATGAAGGAAGGACTGTACAATGCACAACACTAGATTTTGCAAGAACATGAATAAAGAGTAGAAGCAAAAAATATTTGTGGACACAGCCCCATGGGGGGTGAACCATGATATATCTTTGTTTTGTGTGAATGTATGCAATGTTTCTGATTGTATTTACTTTAGTAAGTTTATGATGAACATGTTAAATGATAAGGGAAAGAACACTACACACTAAGAATAAACTAGTGTAATTTGCAGGATAGCATTAAGTAAATGAATGACATAACTAGTGTTTAGATCTAAAGCTTGTGGTACAATAGATGAATATTTATCATGGAATACATGTATTTATAATGATTAATGAAGTATTTGTGGAATATTAGTGTGTTATTGGTCTAAACTATGATCTAATGAGGGTTTGAGGGCTAACAATGAGTAGATCCAATGCCTCTGAGAGAGAAACACATCCCATCCCATGGTTGCAGACATATGAGTCCTGCGACCACCTACAGAAGCCATATCGAGTGAGAATGTGCACTGCACTTTGTGTGTTGTGTTGCCTTCTAGTATCCAGAAGGGATGATGGTCGAAAGGCTGTTGGTAATCCTGTAGTTAAAACCTGGGTTAGCCCATAAGTAAAACCAACAATGGTTTCGTTGTCGGTTAGAACTCAGAAGATTAGATCGGGAGGTATGTATCACACAGTATATTATGAGGGCTTAAGAAAGGGATGCTTTTAGGTTGGAATCCCATGAAAGTGGAGATTGAAAGATGGTTGATAGTCTAGGAACTAGAGTTTTCCCATAAAGATAATAGAAGCTCTAGTTTTAAGCCAAGACAATATTTGGAAAGATACGTATTCAAAAAAATACATGAGAGTTACTTTAGTGAGTTTCCAACGCTATTTCAGGAGTGGATAACATGGTTGAAAGATACCCATCTGAAAAATAGAGTTAGATTAGTGGAGTGGACATAAGAAACTATCGCGCAGTTGAAAATGGTAAAGAATAAATTCACGCGCGCAATAGATTTCTGGCTAGACATCATTGTAGTGGGGTATATAACCGAGTTTGCAGTAGATATATCGAAGTCTTATAGTGTAGTTGAGCATGATTTTCTTAAAGGTCCAAGGAGAAGGTACATCAGGTCATTGTACACTTTGATCAAGAGATTATTGCATGATAAAGGGGTATTAACCATGGAATCAGACAACTAAACTACCCTACGTGCATGGGGGAGTTAGGGGAAACATTGAGGAAGGTCTGATATGGAGGAAAAAATGGATAGGGAAGAGTGTAGTAAAGAGAAATATCCCATTATGATGGATCAAGAGGAGATCCATGAAATTAGGCAGAAGGCAAGAATGACGAGTAGTGGAAGACCCTACAATATAAGCTCAATAGGAAGAAAAGAGTAGTAGATGAGAGGGAAGGCTTGGAGACTAATGAGGAAGAGGTAGAGGATCTTCGTGTTGTGGAGCACATTGAAGAAATATTGCACACCACATATGAAAGAAATACTAGAGGAGAGGGATCTAATGAGGAAGAAAATACCCCTGTCCAGATCTAAATCAGTGTAGAACCTACAACCCCATGTACGATTAACACATCAACAAAGAAATAGTTGTTTAGAGAACCAATGACTGATGGTCAGAAGAATATAGGAGATCAGAATAGAAGTGAGGGTAGAAGCGAGATTACCAGTAGCAGCATAGGTAGTGGTACAAGTGGAAGTACCAATAGCAATACTAGTGGGATTTCAATTATGAACAACATTACACAGATAGCAGTACCATGCAAAGCAGGTACAACACATTCAATAATGACAAGCGTATATCCAACGATAATATTACCATAATTTCATGGGGATGGAATAGAAGACCCAAAAAAGCACCTGTTCATGTGTGTGAGAGAATATGGGAAGCAAAAATAATCACTGATGAGGCAACACAAGTAGAGTTGTTATTAATAACATTCATAAACTGCGCATTGAATTGGTACATGAACCTAGCAGTAAACAATCCACAGGGTGCACCGAGAATAGCAACAAAGATCAAGTAGGCATTTCTCATGGAGTTTTAGAGGCCGAAATAGGAGCATCAGTTTATGAATGAGATCATTGAGGTTAGAAAAAAACCAGGGGACATTGATAAGAAGTTCAAGACATTAAAAGGTAAACTGAAGTATCCCATTTCTAACATGCAACACAAACAATTGTTTATAAATTCTTTGTTGCCACACTTCAAAAATCCATTAAGATAGAAGAAATTTCAAAACTAGGCAAAGTCACTGCAAGCAACGATGTTGTTAGAGGAATATTAGTATAAGAAGATAGATCGAGCTATTGAAGAGTTGAAGGAATATCTAAAGAACTTGACAACACATTTGAACCAGAATAAAAGTAGGGAGAAAAGAGAAGCAACGTGGTGTACATAGTGTAGATCAACGGGACATCACAAGAACGAATGTCCGACATTTGCGTGGTACTTGGGAGTAGGGATACCAAACCTATTGCCTACATGAGGGCCTTGGTGTGAAATATGCAAGACACATGGGCATTATCCTTATCACTGCCCTATGATGCAGAAGTACAAGACAAAACTGAAGAGTACTTTATGTAACTTTTGTAAGTCAGTAGGACATGAAGGCAAAAATTATAGAACTTTGTAGTTAATGAAGGAAAGAACCTCAGATGCATAGAGGATGAAGGCTAAATTGATGGTAGGACATACTGCGCCACAATTTGTCAATGCGCAATAATTTCAAGCAGTTCCACAGTGTCAACAAACCTCGCAGTATAATCATGCACCACAACATCATCAACATAACATGGATCCACAGGGGAACATAGGAGGATTCAAAGCTAGATTAAGAGGAGGAATGGGCCGAGGCAGAGGGCCTATTATCTGCCACAATTTTCAACATCAAGGAGACAATGCCAGAGATTTTACTCAACCAACAACAACATGTATGTATTGTTGCACAACAAATCATGTTACATAAGAGTGCCCAAAGTTGATGACGAAGATCCAAGAGAAGCGAAATCTAAATAACCAAAATGTTCAGTGGATTGCTACAGAAATAAGGGATCCTGGGAGGAACATCAATAAAGTGAGTAGAGGAGGAGTGAAGACAGGAGTAGATGTGCAGGATCATAAGAAGGGATATCATTGTTGGATTCAGAAGAACACTCAGCCACATCAACAATTCGATGCAAAGAAAGAAAAGGAAACTTTCAAGGAAGAAAATAAGGAGTTTCTGAAGGAGAATGAAGCTTCCACATCAAACACTGCACCGAGATATGATACTCCTATTTTTGATATGCCTCAGTCTTTAGATCACACTTAAAAAGGAGGGAAAACAAAGAAAGTAAGTGACTTAAAGAATTTCCTGGAATCTTGCTTTAAATTACTTAATGATAAGAATGCCATGGATTTGTTTAAAAATATGCTTGATAAATATAGTATAGAAGAAGGGATTGGAACAAAACCAAAGAATATTAATCAGGTCCATAAAAAGAAAAGAACTAGCAGAGAGTTTAGATTGAATGCAAATATAGAAGACTTTAAAATGGGAAATGTTATCCTAGACTTAGGATCAGATGTCAACACATTGCCAAACAAGACTTGGGAAACAATGGGAGAACCTACACTAGGGTATTCCAATATCCAATTGAAGCTAACAAATCAACAGAGAGTGATTCCCATAGGTAGATTTAAAAATACAACAATGTATCTAGATGGTGTGTGCACCACAACAAATTTTGAAGTAATGGATATGGTGGATGAGTCAATACCATTTCCAACACTATTGGGATTTAATTGGGATTTTGATAATCAGGCCATAATTAATTTAAAGACTAGGAAGATGATATTTGAAGCTGTGAACTTTAGGGTTGTATCACCTTTATATCCCTCAAATTATGACATATATGTAGAACCTGTGCTTGACATTGTTCTAGAGGATGATGTAAACCAGTGGTATATGACTACTGCACGAGAGGAAGATTATGTGAATTCAACTGCAGATGGAGTACTCAACTGGAGGAGTATCAATTCTGACATGTCAGATTCAAATATTGAAGTAGAAAACTGGTAGCAAATATTTCATGAAGTCTCTATTAGGAGGTGTGCCAGAGTTACACACGCAGTAAGATGGGTTGGGACAAAAGTAAGACAATTTTCCACATTTACCGAAGAGGAAAAATTAAAAAACTTCCTAACAGAGTTTGAATCAGAGGTTTTGGATGGTTTGAGATTATTAGTGTTGGATATATCATTAAGGGACACACCTGCACAATGGTGGGGTACACATAAGGAGGTAATTTAGGACTGGTATTAGTGTAAGCGACTGATGTGAATAAGATTTGTTAGGAGTCAATAGGATAAACCTTTACAGAAGTATGATGGAAGAGGGAAACAAAGACATCATATCAATGATTATGTCACTAAATGGAGATTGGTACCACCAAGGGAATGGACACATTACTTTATTCATACATTATAAGGAATACCAAGTAACTGGTACAAGGAGAAGGAACTGCGCAGAGAAATTGTGAGTTGGGGCGCAGTAAAACAAAATTTTATTAAGACTTTTTCATTTGAAAGTGAGAATCCATGGGTGGATCTAGCATATCAAAACGAAGATATTTGAAGAATATGAGGTAGATACAATGACAATAGAGAGAGATTACATAAAAGAAACACTTGAACAATTAGTTTATTGTTATTAGGTCACAGAGGATGAAGAAGTAGAAGACAACCCATGTGACATACAAATATTAGAAGGGGAAGGAGAAAGAGGGTTAGAAGGACCTTAGATACAATCAAAAGACTTCACTGCACCTATGAATATTAAGAAGGTAAATATTGGGACTAAAGAGAAGCCCAAGATAGCCATCATTGGAGATTATATGGACAATGAGACAATGGAAAATATAACTGAATTATTGCGTGAGTATAGTGAGTTATTCCCAACCACATTTTTAGAGATGAAAGGGGCAGCAGGAGAACTTGGATAAATGAAGATACCCCTCGGACCAGATGCAAGGCCATTTAGACAGATACCATACAGATTAAACCCCATCTATAAGCATAAAGTTAAGGCAGAAATTGATAGAATGCTAGAATTAGGAATCATAGAACCTGTGGAAGAATCATAATGGATTAGTCCAATGGTAGTCCAGGAAAAGAAGACTGGAGGGATTAGGATATGTGTGGATGTGAGGAAGTTAAATTATGCATGCTTGCATGATCCTTTTCCTACTCCATTTACATATGAGTTTTTAGAGAATGTGGGAAGATATGAAGTATACTCTTTCACAGATGGATTTTCAGGTTACCATCAGATTGGAATTGCTCCAGAGGACAGGTACAAAACTACATTTTCAATAGAGTGGGGGTCATATCAGTGCGCAATAATGCCATTTGGTTTAAAGAATGCACCAACAATATTTTCTAGAGTAGTAGTAGTTGCATTCAAGGATTTAATACATAAATTTTTAGAATTTTATCTGGATGATTGAACAATATTTAGTTTTTTGAAGGACTGTGTAGAAATTCTGAGGTTAATGTTAGAGAGATGTAGGAAATGTCAGATTTACTTGAACATTAATAAATGTATATTCAGTACACTGTTTGGTATCCTACTTGGACACATTTTATGC
>ML801173.1:77017-87203 GCA_009831015.1 Picea engelmannii
TGATTGAGGTAACCAAAGGATATCTAAGCCAAATTTCAGAGGGAAGGTGAAGTAAAGAAGGCCGGAATTCAAGAGACGATAAATTCTTTTGATGATGCTTTCTAAGGTATGTTATTTACAGGTCATCTCACCATTTTCACAATATATTTTTTTCTAGAATGATTCAGACCATGAAATTGGAAGGAAATTGAAGAAACATATCCAAGTAGTTGTGTTACAAATTTTAGCTTGTGGGTCGTTGTATTTTTGGAGTTACACTCCATGGAAAATAGGCTTTGTGGCTAGTCCTGAAACTAGTTTAAAACATGTGTTTCGAGTAAAAATGTCATAACTTCTTCATAACAGATCCAAATTCAGTAAGACCAAATGTGTTGGATAGAGTACAGTCTATAGTATTATGTGTAAAATTTTCATATCCATAAAACAAATATTCTATGTGGGGAATGCTCTACAAGTTGGCTCTCTAGAATACGCCATAATTCAACAAGGTATGTCATTTTTTCTATAAATATTTTTCTGAGAGGTTACAAGTAGTGACACCTGTAGGAATTGCATAAAACACACTGAAGAACACTATGTACTATTTTTAGATCTTTATTCATTACAGGTACATAGTTATGATTATTTCAAGTTAGGGTTGTTGACTAATCCAAAACTAGTCATGTGAGACTAAAGTAAAGTTTGATGAAAATGCTAGTCTCTTGTTGTTAAAGTTAAGGAAGGTTTGCAGGTATGTGATCATATAAACCAGGTCTATTATAGTGTTACAAATCAAATTTGGATGATGAAATTGATGAGGTTTTTTGTTTGAGGTACATGTTGGGTACATGGTTGAGACAAGTAGTTGATGAGTTGGCACATACATGAGGTGTATAGTTGATGATGTTGGTAAATATTGATGAGTCATAATTGATGAGTAGTTGATACATGATTGGTACATACTTGGTACATGGTTGGAGGCACTTGTTATTAGTATTGTTGACACATGGTTTATGGATGATGTAACATACTTGTATTGGTATATTATTAGAAGCACAAATTGATCTTGGTGATGATTATGAGTTGTGTTATGATTGGTTGTTGAAAATATTTGAGGGTTATCTTGGTGATTGATCTTGGTGAGTAGATCTGATTTGGTTGATAAGATTGATGAGACAGGTTGTTGTGATAGGTTGTTTGGACATGTTGTTGTGAGAGGTTATTCGTACAAGTTTGGTGCACGGTTGATGCACTTGTTCATGGTACATGTTGAGGTACATGTTGGTGCATGGTTGATGCACTTCTTTATGGTACAAGTTGATTACAGGTTGTTTGGTACAAGTTGGTGCATAGTTGATGCACTTATTTATGGTACAGGTTGATTACAGGTTGAGGTACAGGTTGATGCATGGTTGATGTATGGTTCAGGTTATTTGGTGTAGGTTGATTGGTACAGGTTTACATCATTATATCTCACAGTGATAATGTGACAGTGATTCCATCATTCTAATTATATGTTAGGGCGGTTGGACGGGGCAAGGAAAAGTGGTTGTAGCCACCTTCCGGTTGTAGCCAGAGAACATAGGGGGTTGTAGCATCCTTCTAGTTGTAGCTAGAGAATCATGGAGTTGGAGATTCCCTTAGGTTGTAGCTTGAGAAACTAAGGGGTTGGAGCCTCCTTCCAGTTGTAGCTGGAAAACAAAGGAAGTTGGTGTTTCCATTGAATGTAATTCTTAAAGACATATAAGAAAAAACATTTCGTGGTTTTCTCCTGCTTTGGGTTTCCACGTAAAACAATGGTGTATTGTGTATATGTGTGATTGCTCATTTGTTCATTGTTTATTTACTATTAAACTATTGAATGATAATGCTACATTGATATAACACTTGCATTTTATTGTGAAAAACAATTAAATTTCTCTATTACTGATTCACCCCCCCTCTTAGTAATCCAACAATTGGTATCAGAGACGGTTCCTTCAGGAAACAATTTAACCACTGGAAGGAGATCATGGATTATTGTGAGAATGGAGTACCAATGTTTAATGGTCAAAATGGTTTTAAGTATGAGATGTGGAGCAGAAGGACGAAAGTATTTTTACAGGCACATGGACATTATATTTGGCTATCATTTGTTACAGGATATGATAGTTCAAAAAGGGAAAAGACTGCAGCCAAGAAGGAATTGAAGAAGAATAAAAAAATAGCAATGGATTTCATCTCAGAAGGATTACCTAATTCGGTAAGAGAAAATGTTTGTAAATGTTCATCAACCAAATAACTTTGGGATAAGTTACATGACATATATTCTTCACCCATCGCAGATTCAGAAAATGCCAAAGAAGATGCAGATACAAATCAAGAAGAATTATGTTCACCATGTCAAACAACTTCAGAAGATGAAGAGTACATAATCACCATAGGTATGTTGTTTTTCTTTAATTGTGAAAAATGTGGACATCTTGAAACATAATTCCATGAAGGAAATGAGACAGAAAAACTAATTGAAAAGGAAGACAATTATGAAGCAGATTTGATTAGTGCTTTAGATGAACTGAGAGAAGAAAACAAGTCACTCAAGAAAGAATGGATGAAACAAAATGAAAGTGTTCACATTTTTTATGAAGCCCAATAGGTCATCGAGAACTTAAGTAGTCAACTAGAAGAAGCTAGAAATATCGAAGAAAATCTTGAATATCAAAAGAGTATTTGGAAGCCAACATAGAAGCAAAGAAGGAAGAAGCAGAAATGAGAGAGAAGATATTGACAAATCATCTTAAGGAAAGAACTAACGATCTAAACTAGCTTGAGGCAAAGTTTGGTCAAGAAGAGAAAGGAATTGAAGAAGAAATAATAACATTAAAAATTCAACTTGAAGAATCGAAAAGAACAAAAGAAGTCATGAAGTCTCAGATAATGAAGAAATAAGACGAGGTTGAGAATCTTGAAGAAGAAGTTGTCACATTGAGAAGTAAAATCGTCAAGGTCAACAAGAATGTTGAAGAGACAGAAACATCCACATCAGTTATATAGAATGAAGAGAAGCAATCAAGTTTGCTAGAAAAGAAGAATGAAGAAAATAGAAAGAGTTATGTAGAAGTACTCAAAGGAAGGAATCATGGTCAAACAAAATCTAAGAAAACTATTGAAGATAGATCTTCAAGAAGACCATTCATGTTCAAGCCACAAAGAAGATTCAAAACTGATCATGATCAGTCAAGGAAGAAATTCAGAAGGACTACACAACAAACAATATCACTCACTCCCAAGTATGCAAATTTCTTTTATGGTCATTGTTTTTATTGTACTAATTTTGGACATAAGGTTGCAGATTGCAGGGATTATAAAAGAAATGTTCAAGCAAGAAGTGCATATGTGTTCCCATGTAACATTGAATGTTACAAATTTCATAACTATGGAAACATAGCTAGTGATTGTAGAAGAATGATATATACTTCCATGTAAGAAAGTATGGATAATAAAACACGAAGAACAAGTGAACAAAGACTAGGTCCCAAAGATCGCAAAATTGGCAATAAAACGAGATGAAGAAAATTATATAGAGAAAAAGAAAGATGTCATGTACATAAATGTTTGGAAAATAACTGAAAGAAAGGAAGGACAGGTAAATAAGGAGCAAGTTCAAGAGATTGTACTTTCAGGCATTGTAGTGAAACATGAATCCAGAGACAAAAAGAAAAAATTAAGAGCTCAAAGATATGATGAATCTACTAATGAAGATGATGATGAATCTACCAATGAAAATGATGATGAATACACATCAGAGCAGTAATTGTTCTGAGCCATCCGACTTAGAGACTCCCAGGTAATATGAATATTAGACAGGGGGAGTCTATGCGATAGTTGTGAGAGACCAAAGAATCATCCTTCGAGCAGCTTGCAGAGTTTGAGAAGACAGATCCATAGCAGTCAATTAGCAGAAGTACAATTTGATGTATTAATCAAGAATTCATGATGGTATAGTGATAAATGGGTCAACATTATGGACATTTGCACAAGTAGAGTCTTGGACAGTATGGACAAGAGCATGGATTCATAGATTTTTTCAAAGAGTGGTTCAGAGACAAAGGAACATTATCATAATGGATGATAATTACATAGGAAGTGGCTCGAACAATGCTAATGGATTCCAAATTGATAGATATTTTTTGGACACATGCAATGCATACAACAGTTCACATTCAAGATAGAGTAATTCTTAGAAACAACAATGAAAAAATTCCCTACGAACTATGGAAGGGAAGCGCAAACAACAACCTCTACATCAAGGTAACTCAAAGTAGTATTTTATTAATTGAAATTTATGTTGATGGTATTGATTTTGGAAGTACTAATGACATATTAAGCCAGAGATTTGCAAAGGATATGCAGAATGAATTTGAAATGTCATTACTTGGAGAACTATCCTTCTTCCTGTGTCTTCAGATATGTCAAAGAAACCAAGGAATTTTTATTTCTCAAACTAAGTATATTAGAGAAATGCTAAAGAGGTTCGGAATGGAAGATTGCAAACCAGTTACCACTCCTATGCAAACTAGTTACCACTCCTATGCAAACCAGTTACCACTCCTATGAAAACCAGTTGCAAGTTGAGAAAATATGATGACTCAAAGTCTATAGACCAGAGGAAATACATGTCAATGATTGGTAGCTTACTATATGTGACAACATCTCTACCAAATGTAATGTAGGAAGTTGGACAAGTGGCACGATTTCAAGCAACACCAAATGAATCACATGTCTTAGCAGTAAAGAGGATTTTTCAGATATCTCAAAGGAACATAAGAGTTTGGATTATGGTATCCAAAAGGAAAGGATCTATCATTTATTGCCTACAAAGATGCAGATTGGGCAAGTTGAATTGATGACCGAAGAAGCACCAATGGGGCAACGTTCTACTTGGGTGAGTGTTTAGTATCTTGGCTAAGAAAGAAACAATCATCATTATCCTTATATACAACTGAGGTAGAGTATATTACAACAACATCATGTTGTACACAGGTTCTATGGATGAAACAAACTTTGACATATATACAGGTTGAGTATGATGAGCCCATTCCAATCTATTGTGATAATACAAGCACCATCAATATCTCAAAGAACCCGGTGATGCACTGCAAGACAAAGCACATTCCAATCAAGTATCACTTTATATGGGAACAGGTTATAGATAAGAACGTCAGAGTTGAATATGTGGGCACAAAAGAACAAGTGGCATACATCTTTACAAAACCACTTCCACGGGAATCCTTTGAGTATATTTTCCAGAAACTAGGAGTAATTTCTACTCCAAAATGAATGCTTATCTTATATGTCTTATATGTACATGAGGAAGCACCATAAATAAGACAATTCAGGGGGAGAGATTTATCATATGCAAAGGTAAATAGAGCATAGAGGCATGTTTCCAAGGGGAGCGATTGTCACAAGGGAAGAATGAGCTATATGACTTATAGTGATATGCTTTGTCAAAGGGGGAGATATTATTCATATGAAGGGAGAGAGAGTAATCAGAGGCTTATAAACACAAAGAAAAATCAAAGGCATGTAGACAGGAGGAGCAACCCCAAGGAGAGTTCAGTCAGGGGGAGCATCCCCAAAGGGAGATACCCTTTTCCATTGATGTCAAAGGGGGAGAGATAGAAACATTGATGAAGATTATAAGCTTGAATGTTATCATGACTAAGTGTTTCCACCAATGTTGGTGTTTCCATCAATGCCAAAGGGGGAGATTGCTAGACAATTGGCTTAGGTTGATGGACAATAGGTATGGATTGTCGGTTGTAATTAATGTCAACCATTGGAGAGTGATATTGTAGATTTATTTCAACCCTTAGTGATTGATTTCAACCCTTGGAGAAAGTCCGGTAGTGAATTTCAGTATCAAAAAGGTTTGGGTAATGGATCCGGTAGCGAATTATGGTAGAACAAAGGTTTGGGTAATGGAACCAAGGTTGTTTCATGTATAATGGTATGATTTTTAATATATTTTAATGTAAGAATATTATAGATGGATATTACATGTCATTCCATTTCCAGTGGTATGTGGAACGTCACATAACTCCTCGCGGTTAGAGAATTATGGAGCACCCAGGTTTGGGTAACGAACCCAAGTTTGTTTGATGGATAATGGTATGAGTTTTGATATATTTGAAGGAAATAATATTCTATATGGATAACACATGTCATTCCATTTCCATTGGTATGTGGAACGTCACATAACTCCTCACGGTTAGAGAGTTATGGCCATGTGAAGTTGGAGAACCCTCATGAGTCATCTAGAAGCCCTAAAAAGTCAAAGTAGTCAAAGTGGTTTAAGAGATTTTAGAAGGTAAATAATAAAGTGAAGTGATGATTGTACTATAAGTCAAAATGAATACAAAATAAATTATTTAAATAATAAATTTAATGGATAAATTAGAAGTGGGTTAACCCTAAAATAAGGAAAGTGGGTTAAGATGGTTAAAAGGTAACCCCTTGAGGAAGCTACATGAAAGTATAAATAAGAGGCAGGGCTCTCTCATTTTGATCACACTTGAGAACATTGAATATCTACAAGTGACTGAGTTAACCATAGGATATCTAAGCCAAATTTCAGAGGGAAGGTGAAGTAAAGAAGGTCAAAATTCAAGAGAGGATAAATTCTTTTGATGATGTTTTTTAAGGTATGTTATTTACAGGTTATCTCACCATTTTTGCCATAATGTTTTTTCTAGAATGATTCAGGCCGTGAAATTGGGAGGAAATTGAAGAAACATTTCCAAGTAGTTGTGGTACAAATTTCATCTTGTGGGTCATTGTATTTTTGGAAAATAGGGTTTGTGGCTAGTCCTGAAATTAGTCTAAAACAAGTGTTTCAGGTAAAAACGTCATAACTTATTCATAACAAATCCAAATTCAGTAAGAAAAATTGTGTTGTTTATAGTACAGTCTTTAGTATGATGTGTACAATTTTCATATCCATACAACAAATATTCCGTGCGGGGCACACTCTACAAGTTCGCTCTCTAGAATAAACCAGAATTCAACAAGGTATGCCATTTTTGCTATAACTCATTTTCTGATAAGTTCCAAGTAGTGACACCTGGAGGAATTGCATAAAACACACTGAAGAACATTGTGTACCATTTTCAGATCTTTATTCATTACAGGTACATAGTTATGATTATTTAAAGTTAGGGTTATTGACTAATCCAAAACTAGTCATGTGAGACTAAAGTAAAGTTTGATGAAAATGATAGTCTCTTGTTCTTAAAGTTAATGAAGGTTTACAGGTGTGTGATCATATACACCGGGTCTATTACAGTGTTACAAATCATATTTGGATGATGAAATTGTTGAGGGCTTTTGGTTGAGGTACATATTGGGTACATGGTTGAGACAAGTAGTTTATGAGTTGGCACATACATCAGGTGTATAGTTGATGATGTTGGTAAATATTGATGAGTCATAGTTGATGAGTAGTTGATACATGATTGATACATACTTGGTACATGGTTGGAGACACTTGTTAGTAGTATTGTTGACACATGGTTTATGGATTATGCAACATAGTTGTATTGATATATTATTAGAAGCACATATTGATCTTGGTGATGATTTTGAGTTGTTGTGTTATGCTTGGTTGATGCACATATTTGAGAGTTTCCTTGGTGATTGATCTTGGTGAGTAGATATGATTTGGTTGATAATATTGATGAGACAATTTGTTGTGATAGGTTGTTGTGATAGGTTATTCGTACAGGTTTGATGCATTGTTGATGCACTTGCACATGGTACAGGTTGGGGTACAGGTTGGTGCATGGTTGATGCACTTGTTTATGGTACATGTTGATTATATGTTGTTTGGTACAGGTTGGTGCATGGTTGATGCACTTGTTTATGGTACATGTTGATTATAGGTTGAGGTATAGGTTGATGCATGGTTGATGCATGGTTCTGGTTATTGGTACAGGTTGTTTGGTGCAGGTTGATTGGTACAGGTTTACAATAGTATATCTCATAGTGATAGTGTAACAGTGGTTCCATCATTCTACTTATACGTCAGGGTGGTTGTACGGGGCAAGGACAGGTGGTTGTAGCCACCTTTCGATTGTAGTCGGAGAACATAGGGGGTTGTAGCCAAAGAATTGGGGAGTTGGAGCTTCCCTCAAGTTGTAGCCTGAGAAACTAGCGGGTTGGAGCCTCCTTCGAGTTGCAACTGGAAAAAAAAAAGGAAGTTGATGCTTCCAATGAATGTAATTCTTAAAGACATATAAGAAAAAAAATTATGTGGTTTTCTCCCACTTTGGGTTTCCACGTAAAACATCGGTGTACTGTGTATGTGTGTGATTGCTTATTTGTTCATTTTTTATTTACTCTGCAACTATTGGATGATAATGCTACATTGATATAACACTTGCATTTTATGGTGAAAAATAATTAAATTGCTCTACTACTGATTCATCCCCCCTTCTCAGTAATCCAACAAAGACCACTACAAATGACTTATAATGTAATTTATGACTCAACTAAGCTTCATATCACTATTCCATTCATGGAAGTAGTCAAGATACCTCGACAAAGGGAAAATATTTTAAATATTCTAGACGATACAAGCTCATCCGGTTTGAGGATAAAATCATATGTTATGAACACCAAAAAACAACAAAGTTCTATACTAGCAATACCAAGAGGAAAAGTTCTATCATTTTACATATCATTGGAGAATCATTATTTTACATTGCACAATTGCTTGGTTGATAGTGGAGCCACTAACAATATCATGCCATTATTTATAATGAAGCTCTTGGAATGTAATGCACAAATTATTATGAGACGAGTGAAATAATTTATAGCATTGATTCCAAAAAAGTACCAACTTACTTTTGTGCCTAGATATGTGAAACACTACATATCACAATCTTGTTCACTATAATAATGGTTGATCTTGCTCTAGCATATGGAATTTTCCTTGGCATAGATAAGTGGTCAATCATTGGAAGGAACATAATGAATGATAGGAGTTGTATGATGCTCCCAAACAAAGATGGAACGCTGATTAAAGTACGACGAGAATGGAGAAATCCAAAATCCAACATCATTTGAAGAGAAAGAAGATGGAATTATGTAGAAATATCTTGATGCTGGGATTGGGAATTATTATGTCTTCAATAAAAAGAAAATGAGTTCTCCCAAACAAAATGAAGACAACACCTTCCAAGGGTTTTGGAAAATATTATTTGATGGTGCTTATTCTAAATTTGGTGTTGGATTTGGTATTGTTTTTAAAATTCCTCAATCTTGTATTTATCCACATGCAATCATACTTGAGTTACCTTGCACCAATAATTAAGCTGAGTACAAAGCATTAATTCAAGGATTGACTCTCACACTTCAAATGCAAGTTAATGAGTTAGTTTTGACTGGGGATTCAAAGTTGGTTATCAATCATATCATAAAAAAGTACAAAATTGAGAAGGAGAAATTGAAGCATTATGAAAAAAGAGTTTGGGATATGATAGATTCCTTCAATTCCTTCAATATTACCTTTGTTCCTTGGGAGAAGAATAAAAAAGAAGACTCATTTGTAATGCCATCCTCTCTTTTTAATAATGATGATTCTCAAAATCCTAATAATTTTCATGTCAATTTTTTTTTCCGACCATCAATACTTGATAATGAAGAGTATTGGTAGGTGTTTGAAAATGATAAACATATTGCAAATTTTATTACATATTTGCAATCAAAAACACCAAGAGCATCAAAGTAATGCAAATGTATCTTGAATAAGGACAGATTGGCCAAAAAGAGATCCAAAATCAAGGTTCCTCTTTCTTTCAAAAGAACTATATTCAAAGGGAAAGGGGTACAATGGATGATTCTTCCCTTAGGAAAGTGAAAGAAACAAAAAAAAGGTCAATATTGGCATGTTTGAAGCCCCTAAATATATAAATCTTGGTACTAATTACACTTTTGAAGAAATCAAGGACTATACTCCTCTTTTCAAAGAGTTATGAGATGTTTTTGCATGGAGCTATGATGATTTGAAAGATTATGACAAGTCCATTTTTCAACATACTATACCACTCAAAGAAGGAAGAAATCCCTTCAGGAAAAAATTAAGAATAAATAATCCAAAGTTGAAGCCTCTAGTAAAATTGGAGCTTGAAAAGTTGAAAAGGGATGGTATAATTTTTTCAATCAA
>ML801173.1:132976-149781 GCA_009831015.1 Picea engelmannii
TCTCTATTTTGATCCCAACTATAGGTCATATTTTGCATGAAGGGAGGTCATTTTATACCAAAAGAGGACCTCTCTCTCTCTCTCTCTCTCTCTCTCTCTCTCTCTCTAGATATTTCTTTTGTTTCAAAGTGAGGGACAAATTTATCACAATTAGAGACCTTTTTGAACCAAATAGAGGCATTTTTTTATCCCAACAAGGGATACAAATATACACTTTCACCAAAAGAGGATGCTGTTTTGAAATTAGATTGAGGCATTTTAAGCTTTTCTTAGTAAATTAGAGGACAATTTATTAATCAAATAGAGGCCACTTATAAAACAAGATTCAAGTTTATCTGAGACTTCTTCATAAACAAAAAAAAGAGGTGTTATAGATTAAATTTGTGGTAACCAAAAAATTCACCCTATCCAGTTGCAAGGAAAATCCCATAAGCTAGTTATACTACCTTTGGCAGCTCAATTGCCTCAAGAAAGAGACTAAAACTACCATCATTTTGTATAATCTTGTTTTCTAAATAAATAAATAAAGAAAGAAAGAAAAGATAGGAGAAAGCTTGTTTACATGCTCTTGTAGGACCACCCAAATGGTATTATACTCTCTCTACTAACATATACTTTGGAAAGAGTTGATTGATATGAAAAATCCAAATGACAAGTGAACACAAATATGAAATGTGCAAATAACATTGACAAGTGAAAACATGAAGTGATTTCGATTTTGTTATGCCCTAGGTCCTAAGAGTCAATCAAGGGAAATATAGTCAAGTTGGTTTAAACATTTCATTGGGACAACCAACTTTGTGTGTCCAAAGTGTTGTTCCAACGTACAAAATGAGTTTTTTCTACCACAATTTGAAATAAAAAATTGTATGGGTTTCAATGTTAATTTGTATTTAGTTTGTAATTGTTTTGGGCAAATGTGAATAAACTTTTGGGTGCTCAAAATGAAAATTTCAACAAACATACTTGGATGAAAAGGTGTTTTACTAGTGTTTGATTAATAAAATGGAGTGCAAATGGAAAGCCACGCACTTGGTGTTTCAACAATATGTGTTTTAGTCAATTTTTTGTAACTCACATGATTGGAAATCAAGCAAATTGCAACAAAAAAGTTGTTGTTTGAGACCTAAAAAGAGGATTTTTACACTATTATTAGAAACTCTTGATGAGGTGGACTAGTGAACAACTTCTTAAGACATTGGCATGTTTTTAATTTATGAAGTTTTATCTTTTTATTAACAAGCAAGCAGTATGGGCGGTCACATTGTTTTAAAGGTCCTTTGAGTAGGAATAACTCTCTTTCATAGGTGGCACAAAATTCCCCTATGTATTGTAAGAGTTAGCTTCAAAGTTTTCAATGAAGAGCACAAAGTGATTGTGAGGTGATAGTACCCCGTGCAATTCAAAGAAATGTTTGAACATCTTACTTGTCACTTGCACGATATGAATAGGCATTTGAAAGATTGGATATTCCTAAGGGAAGTTAATCAACACCTTCTAAGAGATGTGGGGTTAAAGGTGGCCAAATTGGTTCATGAAATCCAAGAAACAAGGGAAGACTCACTTTCGTACTACAAATGTTAATTCATACAGGGAGCTCCCTGATTATCCTTCAATTTGACTCCTAGTATGTATGAAATTAAAATTGGATTAAAATTAAATGTAAAGTGCCATCCACATGTCTAGATCAAGACTTTCTTTCTCAAACAAGCCCTCGACTCTAATAGAAATGAAACTAATATAATAGTTAAAATTTAAAAAAAGGTTGAGAGGAGTTTGATGTGTTATCTTCTTTTACATTTTTTATGTTTATGTTTATGACAACAAGCCTATAATTTGAAATAGAAAAAATACATAATAACAAACCAAACCATAAATAGTTCAACCCACTAAAACTTTGCAATCGGTTAACAATTGTAATGGAAGGGAAAGTTAACAATTTTCCAATCTTGGGGGTTGTCATCATCTTTGTTGTGGATTATTATTGTTTTAAACTATAAATCAGAAAACTACTAAAAAGGAGATCGAACAATGTTGAAATGAAAGATAGGGCAAAGAAAAAGTTGTGTTATGTGCCTAGAATAAGTGCATTGAACTAGAAACTGTAAATGTTGAAAAAGGTGAAATATACATGCGTTTTTCTCGTAGGTTTCTCATTTTTAAAAGCGTTTTTTGAGTTTATAATGTTGGCACATTTTCCTAAATCAAGTATTTAGAGGGTTCCTACCATTGCGAGAAGAAGAGGGGCAATATGAAACAGTGCTTTGCAAGGGTTAGTAAAAAACAAAAAAAATCTAAAATGGAAAGATACAAAAGATTAAAATGTTCAACTATAAATGATTGTTATATACAAATGGAGGATCTAAAATGATTTAAAAAATACCTATAAAATGAAGTTAAATACACTAACATCCACATAAATCAAAATGTACGTGCAAAAAATAACAAAGAAACATTTATTGTTTGTGGCTTACAATAAGGTAACCTAAACAAGGTTGGACCTGACTAACCCAACGAACAATTAAAAGATAAGTGTGGATAGGGAAAGTATAAAATAGACAAAGAGGACTCTTACAAGAGGAACCAACAAGGAAATACATGTTCCAAGTTCCTTTTGGATCTTTGTACACTCCTATAACTACCAAACAACCCTTGTATGAGCTTTTTTATTCATAAACTTGCAAAAGACATCATAAAATATACAAAATCAGTTGTTAGAGGTTAGAAATATGAAATATATGACCAAGAAAAGTGGCAATAAACTTAACCAACCAAACCTCTTGGGATTAGTTACATAATGACCAATTCTACGACTATTTCAACCATAAAAAAATAAACCATCCAAAACCTAACAACCAATGAGGACAATTATAGAACAATCACTAAATAGAAATCTTAAAAATTTTATGCATAACATAGGTACTTTCATTCATAAATTCCCCTAAAATTTGTACACAAGCATCTCATTTATAGGTTTGAGAAAGTGAGATTGAACAACCCCTAAGGATCAAAGACTCATATTGGGGTTTCAAGTCACTTATAATTAACTACAAAAGTATGTGTCACTTACTAAACCCTGGAATCATCTTCAAAATTCATGCCTTGTTGCCAAGGGGGGGGGTGTGGATATTAAGTTAATGTAACTCTTATTGAAAAATAAACATTATTTGAGAAATTTGAATTTGAAAAAATACTCTAAGAAGTGTGAAAAAGTCAACATAAATAGATTTGGAGTGGACCATTATATATTTTTTCATCTATCTTGGTACTTTCCAGGTGGAAAAATTGGAGGAATTGGCTTGCAGAGCCCATTTTAGTGGCAGGTCCCAGTTTGGAGATTTGGGGTCCAAAACCTTCTAGATCCATTTTGAGGCATCAAATGGCATGTGTTGGGGTCAAAAATTTGTGAGCATAGTTGCATCCCCTTGGAGGTGTTATACATACCAAGACATTTCCAACGGGGCAAAAATCACCTCAACTGGAGCTCGTATGTAGAAGTTATGCCTCCCACAAGTTGACCTACCTTGTTGACCACCATGGTATTAGTGGATGCCATGTCAGCCCCGATTACAGATATAGGGATAACTACGTGAAGAATTTCAAGAATATTATAGAAGGTCCAAAAACCTAACTAATTGGGGGTTAAGACATGAAAAAACCCTAACCCTAGATTGCTATCAGGATATGTTAAATAATAGGTTTATAGGAGGAGAAGGGGTTCCATTCTTTAGCATTGTGCTTGTTCTATAGTTGAGCACATAATCTAGGAGTGGTATTTTGAAAGCATAATAGAGGAGGTATGAGATTTTGTAGCAATTGTTCAGTGCACAATGTCAAATGAAACTCTATAGTGAGTGCCCCTTTCTTTGTACTTTATTTTTCATAATTGAAGAAAAGAGAGTATATATCTTGTGTTCATTTGTGGATGGTGTGTTCATTTGCTTATTCTTTCTTTTTTGTATTTCAATTATTTTCATAAATTTGAGCAATAAGTTAGTGCTAACAAATTTGAGATTTAAGGAAATAAGCTTGCATAATAAAATATTTCAGTATAATACAAGATTTGTTGTGACCAATTGTTCTAGTGGAATATCCAAAATAGGTTACAGATCATAAAAGAGCCTTGAAAACATGACTCCCAAGTGGCATGGGAACGTGGCCCCCCATATGATACAATAACTCTTCTTATATTTCATTTTAAATCCTCAAATTATTATCCAAGACGTCCCCAACAATCCTCCGGGAATAGCAAGCAACCAAATCTTTAAAAAGTCTATAGACACATCTAACAATGCTCTAATTTGCATCATGACTTGCATGAAATAATGGTTACAATATGCTTAAAAATGTCCCGCAATAACATCTTCCAGTATCCCTTAAGGGATTCCCAAATCTAGAAAGAAAGACTCCCCTAAATGGCTAAAAGAAGGCTTCAACTACTGTGAACAAATCCTGCAAATTTGGGGAGAAAGGTCATTTGATTGGGAAAGGTTTGGTATTTGATTAAGGGAAAATGCCCATTTTATGTGTGTGGATTGCCGCTAAAAGGCCATCAAGCTAACTAGTAATTAGGTAAATTTGGATATAAATTGGCCTTCCTATTGTGCCAAAGTGGAATCTCTTTTTCGAGAATGAAATGGCTTTTTTGGGGGCTCAAATTGGGATTGGTTTGACATCAATTTGGCCTCTTATTGGAAATAAAATGACCTTAATCTTAATAAAAAATTATCTCCTTTTGTGGGTAAAAGGACCTCTATCTCGCTGAAATTTGACTTTCTTATAGTTCAACAAATCTATCTCTTATTAGGGTCAAAAGGGTTTGCATTATCCCTTAAAAAGGGCTTCTTTTGGTCATGAAATGACCGTCTTTTTGCTTTGAAATTGAGTTGTTTTGGTGCACAAATGGGTTAATAGTAATATTTTAAAGGATTTATTTTTCTTAAGAATGGAGTCTTGTACTATGTTTGAAGTTTTGCTTCTTTTGTGCAAAATATTCCCTTCAATTTGGTTAAAAATGGATCTCTTTCTATGTCCAAGTTGGGCTTTAAAAAGTTGTTTTCCTACTTAGAAAAGGTCTCTAATAAATCTGAATACGGTTTTAAAAGTGGCCTCCATTTGATTAAGAAAAGGTCCTTTGCTTGACTAAGAAGAGCTTCAAAACCCGCAATCTAAATTTTGAAACAACACCCTCTTTGGTGAAAATGTAGCTCCCTTATGGTGCAAAAAATGGGCCTTGTTGGGTTAAGAAAGGCCTCTAATTACTATAAAAATGGTTGTCATTTTGACACAAAAGGACTTGTTTTGCTTATATACAGAGGCCCTCCTTCTAGCATAAAATGACCTCCCTTTGTGTAAAATTTGGCATCAAGTTGGGCTCAAATCAATGAAAAATTGGCCTCAAACATACCCATTTTCATTACAACATCTTCTCTTTTATTTTTCTGACTTTTTCCTGAATAAAGCTTCCTTTAAACTTTATTAATAGGTAATAAGTACATGATTTAATAATAAAAAAAAAGTGGGTTTTCATGGTAGCCTCCATGAGCACGTACAAAACTAAAAAATGGGGCTAGGTAAAGCCAAAACACTCAATCATGAAGTCTAGGTCACAAGGAAACTAAAAAATAATACATGGCTGGGATAGGCCAAAATAATACAAGCCTTACCCCTATCATAACAAAAAGGGAAATTTAGAAATAGATCATCGGTTGGAGCATGGATACACCACAAGCCATTACTCATTACAACAATAACATAAAGGGGGTGGAAATGTGTTGAGAACTAGAAAGATAATAAAGTAGAATAACTCCAAAAAGATCATTATGTAGACGCTAATCTTACAAAATATCTCTTTATGATTAGAAGGAAAGAATGCATGGAGAGAGTGGAAATAGGATTGTGTAGGACTTGGAGGCATGGACAAAAGAGCCACAAGTGTTCAACTCCCACCTTGTATAAAATTTCTTTAATGCAATATCAAAATTCCACCAAAGCTTATAATTTCATAAATTGGTAAAGAAAAAACCAACAAGAGAATGAACCAACAAACCATATACTTGAAAATACCACATACCAACAACAAAATAGGTGCACCACCTTTTGAACCCTCCATTAATCCTTTCTCTAGTAGCTCATTCATAGATGTTGTTCAATCACTCTTCTTTAAAAAATTGATGGGAAAGGAGAGAAAGATGTGAGGAAAAACCCTTCTCTCTCCTCAAACCAAACCAAAAACCCTATCCGTTGCAAGAAAACCATGTGTGGGATTCATTTGGACACTTATTTACTTTCCTTTATTGGTGTGCCATTGAAATTAAATCATGGATGTATTGAGCTTAGGTTTGAACCCCATATTAAAGAGTTTTGGTTCTTGTTTATTGTTTATGTGCCTTACCTCACAACATTGAGTCTCATCATTTATTGGCTTATAATAGTAAGCTTAATTCCTTGGGGTTCATGGAGTTGAGGTGTTGAATCGATCCACATCTTCAATTCACCAATAAACTTAATTTTATTTTTTTTTGAAATTTTTAAATGCAAAAAATAAAATATTCAATTTTATTTAATTCCACACAACCATTTTGCACTAAACTAGATGAAATTCCCCCTTGAATTTCAAAGTTAATAACTTGATCGTATAAATTTGGAATGATGCAAGTGATACGACAACAAAAAGTTAACAAAGATTAATTTCTAACCACTATGCTAGTTTTTTTTTATTTTAGTGTTGATACAATGTGATTTTTATTTGGAAAAATTACCCTTAGTTGGAACCATGCTATAACTTGCCCTAAAATAGGGAAACCTACCCCTTTCTTTTTGAAAACAATAATTGAGTCATTTCGAAGTGAAATGGGGCATTTAATGTATAATTGGAAAAATTCAAAAATTGCCATGTGAAAACTAGGAATGATTTTATGTTTTGAATTACTAATAAAATATATTCTTTAATCCCAAAAATGATCTATGAAAATGCAAGATCCTATCCTCTGAAATTGCTTCATAAGCTTGTCAGAGTTCTATCTCTATCATCCATAAATGGGATGAGGCATATAAAGTATATTTTGAAAAGCACATATACCATGTAAATATTATTTTTCAATTCTAGGGCTAGAAAATAATGATTTTTAATTACTAAACTTCAACCATTAACTTCTTGTCTCAATACCAACCATGATTTTGTAAAAGGTTGACTTAGTGATAGGAAGTCAAAAATAGGCATATAGTATGTCTTTGGTGAGCAATCATATTGTCCTTAATCATGGCTACTTTTAATTGTCATTCTGGTGTTGATCAATAATATATTTTAAGCCTTGAATTTGTGCCAATGAAAATGGCATTTTAAACATCCACAACTTACATTGGTTATATATTGGTTATGCAAAATCATATTAGTGAAAAATTTGTCAATTGGAAATATAGTGATGATAAGTATACATTACAATCAATTGTTTGTGGAAATAAAAATGTTAATGATTGTTTTTTATACATACATTTAATCTCGCTCCAAACTCGCTTATTTACTAGTGAATGGG
Source organism: Picea engelmannii (assembly GCA_009831015.1). NCBI lineage: Eukaryota > Viridiplantae > Streptophyta > Pinopsida > Pinales > Pinaceae > Picea > Picea engelmannii. The sequence goes on from ML801173.1 coordinate 140,512, forward strand.
GTTAATGTTGAAATTTTTCACAAACAACCTCATGTGTTGATGAATTTGAAATGGAGGTGTTGACAATTAAAATCACAACGAGGAATTTCACCCACAAAGTATTGCTTAAGCCCTATTATTTAAACTATGATAATAATATAATACTAGTAGGTGGGACCCCCTTGTAGACTGGAGGCTCAAAGATAGACATATCACACATTTTTCTGTTGTTGTTTCGATGCTCTTACACAGTCCTATATGGTTGACAATGCAGTCTTGGTTTCATTTCGACATAATAACATGTGGATGATGCATTTTATGTGATGTTTCTGCAATTCAAAGCATTATTTTCTATGATTATGATGGGCATGTATTTACAATTGCTATGATTTAAACCATGTCACAAATCGTCGCGATCGACTACCTAGCCACATATATACAAGAAATATGTTAGTAATAACATAACCAAAACAAAGAAAGTAAACTCATGAAAAAATCCTAAAAGGAAAGGATCTATGTTTGAGCTATGTTAAGGATTATAGGCAAATGGAAAAGTAAAAGATGTTAGTGATTAGTCATAACTATTATATGGTTGGTTAGTGGCTATGCGATTTTCATTTGATTTATTTTAAGGCGCATGGAACATTGCAATAGATATGATATGGCATAAAAACTTGAAAAAGGTTAACGTGTGATGTTTGGTTGTCTTGTACTTTAGAATTGAATAGGATAGGAGATGGAAGCGACGTCCAGTAAATGCACACCACTCCATACTTCCCCCATCGACCATCACCCTAGTATTGTTCCTTGTTGCATTTCGGTCCGTTGGTGGTTAAGCTCCACATTTCAGGCTTGGGAATAAAGACACTCAACCAACTCGCCCTTTTAAGCTCTTTGTTACATGTATGGTTCTTTTTCACCCCATACATGAATTATGCTCTGTGTATGAACAAAAAATGACTCATTAATGCTTGGGTTTGTGTGTTCCTGAGAATTTAAACTGTGTAAATGCGTGTTATTTCTCTCTGAGATGACTATGTAATTGTTCGGATTGCAAGCAAAAGAATTGGTTTTTTGGTTGAGTTGTACATTCACTGGTTGCTCTGTCGAGTAAAATCGTCGTGGGTCTCTGTGGATATTAAGTGAATGTGGTATTATCGCTCTGTGTTAAAATGGTGGAGGGTTTCCCTCTGTGTATTATTTCCAGTTGTTCCCTCACAGTCATGAGTGTAACCCTATCCAGTCGCATTCGGATTGCCATTTGGTTGTTGTGTATTTTATTCACACCAGAGTCATGGTCATGGGCTCATTATCATTGTCTTGGCACCAAAGTATCTCAAGATCCCATCTTAGGGTGGCCATAACGTTGATATATACCATATGGTTCTGGGCTGATATAAGTTATGCCTCGGTGTTATGCGTCCTCACTGGTATTATTTTCATATGGTTCAACTCTTAAGAAAATAGACAGAAGTTGTATCTCTGTGTGTTCTTTGTAATTGTCACCGTTCAGTTAACATTCACCTCTCCTCTGCAGGCATAAAACACACTATGTGCACCAAACGTTTCTACCCTACCCGTCGTTTTCTTCCTCTATGACTAACTGTTTTTCCATTGCCCAGACTGGGAGTTATAAGGAGACCTTGTGACTTACTACTGTGTCTGTATCGAAAGGGTTTTTCCTGTGGTTGATATTTCCATGAGGACCTCCAATTTTCCGTTATATTGTTAAATGAACACGCTCTCGATTGTTTCCTTGTATTTGTTTGTGACAGAGCTCGATTTTAAATCTCCAACTGTTCTGCTCCCTTCGGGCATCTTCTTGGTTGTCAAATATTGGTTTATCAAGTGGAGTGGTTATGGAATTTTTCATCGAGTCCATATCTCGTCTTTCTATGATTAAATTGGTTGAAGAGTTACAATTGGGAACGAGTAATTATATATAGTCAAGGGATGTTATCCTCTCATTATGTTTCCACTCACTATGTTCTTACAACATGGTCTTAAGTGCAAATTGGAAACACTTGTGTGTTTCGCTAGGCCCGATCAGGGTTATAGATAATTATGGAAACGGTGACTGTGTGTATTTGGTTATGTTCACTGTGAATATATTATTAAATCATCGTGCATTTTTTAAATGGTTACATCAACAATGATGAGGCTTGGGTTTTATGTTGACTGTGGTTCCGTTGCAAAAAATTATTGGTTGATATGATGAAGAAGGTGTGTAATCAGACATGTTTGGAAGTCGGTTCGTATTTGGAAAGGGACCTGTTTATATTTTAATTTGGGCCGATCATGAATTGGTAGACACTGGATGTTATTTTTATAGTGATGCAGAGGTGGAGCAATGTTGCTGTGTGTTTTATTTAAATTCTTAAAAGGAAAGAAAATAAATTAAAGACCAATCATTTTCTGAATAGGACTGTTGAATGGAAAGTTGTTTCGATTATGAGTATGATTGTACATACTATTCTAAATTGAGAAGTTTTGAGAAATTTAAATGTTGGAACAAGGAATAGTTTGATACACAATAATTGTTGATATGGTGTTGGTATTTTTTGTATTTATTTTAGTAAAGAGTTATGTTTATTGATTACTTGATTTGTTTTATGAACAATATTCGTTATTTCCCTGCCATTCTCTCACTTTTCCGCACATGACAAATCCACTCACATTCCCAGATTCACTATTCACACCATGTTCTTAAAATTAAATTATAATTAAATGAAAACTCTGTATGATAACAATTGAAGGATGACAAAGAGATGAGTTACAGTTGATATGTTTTGTTATTACAACACAGTTGATTGTTTGATGATTTGGTGAGCAATAACCATGATCTATTCCCTTTCATTTTATCACTTTTCGCTCAATACAACCCCTCATATATCCCATAACCCTTATTCACCCCATGTTCAGTGACAAGTATTAAACGATTTTTATGGATTGGATTACATGACTCTGATGTGTTGTTGAGCCAAACTTTGTTTCATATTTAAAGAGATGTCATGTATGGTTTGTTGAAGAAACTAGTTGCTAATAAACGTTGCATACATGAATGGGCTTCTTCAGTAGAGGAAGCCATGAACATAATAACAGGGGAAGAGGAAATTGAAATAGGGGCCCTAGAAGGCCAAGGCTTTCGATACACTTTGATGCATATCCACAAGAGTTGAACCAACTATTCCAAGCTGGGTTTTTCAATTGGGTTGGAAAAGGGGTGGTCCAACCTAGGCTAGAAAGGCTTCCTTTCCAACCCCCACATGTCCCTGGTATCCCAGTTCCCCCTCATGTCTGATTACAACCTGAAGTCCCTAAAAATGATGGATGGCAAGAGATTGTCCACCCGACAATATCGCAACATCGTGGCTGGCCCAATTTGTCTCTACCTACTTCTCCTCCACCGATTAACCCAATTGTCCAATCTGCCCCTACACACTCACCTATATTCCCACACAAGCAAGAYGCTAAAAACCGAAGCCCAACATGCACCTGATAAAGGAAAAGTTGTTGCTTCCCCCTCCTCTCCCTCAAGTGACTCTGCCAAATCCATTTCATCCTGCATGCACTTGAGAGATGATTKCTCTCATGTTATCAATGAGATCAGGCCTAAAGGCTCCACACAACCTAAGGCAAATTCARAGAAATCAAAGGGAGATAGTAGCAACAAAGGGAAAATTTCCTTCCAAAGTGGCAAATTTGTTTTTTGAGTGTTTTTATTTATTGATTGTTGAGAACAGTTGACTGYTAAAGTTTTTGGACAACACACTATTTTTGGATATTTTGGATATTATATTTTTTGGATATGGTTTCAAATATCATTGATATTAATTTTCAAATTATGAGAGTGATGATGGGATCCACAAGGATGGTTGTGTTTGATTGATTGACTTGTTGTGTTTATGTTTTTTTGGAAACTAAAGGGAGTCACAAGGGGTCCCACCTACTAGTTATTATTTATTAAAGACCCTTATTATTATTTTGTTAATTTCCCCCCTAAACTAAAAGTTAGTTGAGTTTTAGTTAACTTAACTAAAAGAGGTAGTTTAACTACTTCAACTAATTCTGATTGCTTAAAGGAAAAGAAGTGGTTTTTTGGTTGAGTTGTACATTCACTGGTTGCTCTGTCGGTTAAAATTGTGGTGGGTCTCTGTGGATATTAAGTGAATGTGGTATTATCGCTCTATGTTAAAATGGTGGAGGGTTTCCCTCTATGTATTATTGCCAATTGTTCCCTCACAGTCATGAGTGTAACCCTATCCAGTCGCATTCGTATTGCCATTCGGTTGCTGTGTATTTTCTTCGTACCAGAGTCATGGTCGTGGGCTCATTATCATTGTCTTGGCACCAAAGTATCTCAAGATCCGGTCTTAGGGTGGCCATAATATTGATATATACCGTATGGTTCTGGGCTGATATAAGTTATGCCTTGGTGTTATGCGTCCTCACTGGTACTGTTGTCAAAAGGTTCGACTCTTAAGAAAATAGACATAGGTTATATCTCTGTGTGTTCTTTGTAACTGTCACCATTCAGTTAACATTCACCTCTCCTCTACAGGCGTAAAACGTACTATGTGCACCGATATTTTCTACCCTACCCGTCGTTTTCTTTCTCTGAGACTAATTGTTTTTCCATTTCCCAGACTGGGAGTTATAAGGAGACCCTGTGGCTTACTACTGTGTCTGTATCGAAAGGGTTTTGCCTATGGTTGCTATTTCCATGAGGACCTCCAGTTCTCTGTGATATTGTTAAATGAACACGCTCTTGATTGTCTCCTTGTATTTGTTTGTGACAGAGCCCGATTTTAAATCTCCAACTGTTATGTTCCCTTCGGGCATCTTCTTGGTTGTCAAATATTGGTTTATCAAGTGGAGTGGTTATGGAATTTTTCATTGAGTCCATATCTCGTCTTTCTATGCTTAAATTGGTTGAAGAGTTACAATTGGGAACGAGTAATTATATACAGTCGAGGGATGTTATCCTCTCATTATGTTTCCACTCACTATGTTCTTACAACGTGGTCTTAATTGCAAATTGGAAACACTTGTGTGTTTTGCTAGGCCCGATCAAGGTTATAGCTAATTATGGAAATGATCACTCTGTGTATTTGGTTATGTTCACTGTGCATATATTATTAAATCATCGTGCATTTATTAAATGGTTACATCGACAACAATGAGGCTTGGGTTTTATGTTGACTGTGGTTCCGTTGCAAAAAATTATTGGTTGATATGATGAAGAAAGTGTGTAATCAGACATGTTTGGAAGTCGGTTTGTATTTGGAAAGGGACCTATGTATATTTTAATTTGGGCCAATCGTGAATTGGTAGACAATGGATGTTATTTTTATAGTGATGCAGAGGTGGAGCAATGTTGCTGTGTGTTTTCTTTAAATTCTTAAAAGGAAAGAAAAGAAATTAAAGACCAATCATTTTATGAATAGGATTGTTGATTGGAAAGTTGGTTCGATTATGAGTATGATTGTACATACTATTCTAAATTGAGAAGTTTTGAGAAATTTAAATGCTGGAACAACGAACAGTTTGATACACAATAATTGTTGATATGGTGTTGGTATTTTTTGTATTTATTTTAGTAAAGAGTTATGTTTATTGATTACTTGATTTGATTTATGAACAATATTCATTATTTCCTTGCCATTCTCTCACTTTTCGCACATTACAAATCCACTCACATTCCCATATTCACTATTCACACCCTGTTCTTAAAATTAAATTATAATTAAATGAAAACTCTGTATGATAACAATTGAAGGATGACACAGAGATGAGTTACAGTTGATATGTTTTGTTATTACAACACAGTTGATTGTTTGATGATTTGTTGAGCAATAACCATGATCTATTCCCTTTCATTTTATCACTTTTCGCTCAATACAACCCCTCATATATCCCAGAACCCTTATTCACCCCTTGCTTAGTGACAAGTATTAAACGATTTTTATGGATTGGATTACATGAGTCTGATGTGTTGCTGAGCCAAAATTTGTTTTATATTTCAAGAGATTTCATGTATGGTTTGTTGAAGAAACTAGTTGCTAATAAACGCTTCATACAGGAACGGGCTTCTTCAGTAGAGGAAGCCATGAACAAAATAACAGGGGAAGAGGAAATTGGAACAGGGGCCCTAGAAGGCCAAGGTTTTTGATACATTTTGATGCATATCCACAAGAGTTGAACTAGCTATTTCAAGCTAGGTTTTTCAATTGGATTGGAAAAGGGGTGGTCCAACCTAGGCCAGAAAGGCCTCCTTTCCAACCCCCACATGTCCCTGGTATCCCAGTTCCCCCTCATGTATGATTACAACCTGAAGTCCCTAAAAATGACGGATGGAAAGAGATTGTCTACCCAACAATCTCTCAACATCGTGGCTGGCCCAATTTGTCTCTACCTACTTCTCCTCCACCGGTTAACCCAATTGTCCAAGCTTCCCCTACACACTCACCTATATTCCCACACAAGCAAGAGGCTAAAAACCAAAGCCCAACATGCACCTGATAAAGGAAAAGTTGTTGTTTCCCCCTCCTCTCCCTCAAGTGACTCTGCCAAATCCATTTCATCCCACATTGACGCAGACCCCGGACCCTCATGCCAAGATCCGCTCAGGATCGTTCTAAATTCTCCTCGAGCTGAAGCGGCTCCCTCGTATCCCTATTGGAACCTCTCAAATCCAATCCACAGGTCCTTCGTAAAAACCCGTCGTGCACAACTTAACACCAGGCACGAGCCTTACATCTCCATTCGACCACAATCGGGCCTTAGCACAAGCGCTTCTCATGACTTGTGATCTCGTGAATCGATGACCCTTGACTCCTCTTTCTCTATTCCCCGATACCCGAGATTGTGATACGGGTATGGCTCCTTCCTTGCTAGCACCTCTACAAGCGATCATCGGCTAGGGCCTAGCTCTAGCACCCCTCGCAACTCGCAACTTTGTGAGTTGGAGTGTTGAGCCCTTGTGCTCCTCCTTTACGAGTCCCCGAGATGCGATAAGTCAACAAAATGGGTTGACCCCTTTCCAGGTGACGAGTGTCCTCCACCTATCACTCGCTTCCACTTTTCTCTGGGCGCTTGTTGTTACGCCACCTGTCAACTACGCGGCCCCCAACTAACGGATGTGCCACGTGTTTGCGTGAGTCCTCGGCGCTCGGCACTTCATGACTTCTGTAGTCGAAATCCAATTCTTTCAACCCCCAAGTTTGCGATACACGATACCCCACAAAGGTTCTGATCCAACGGTTCTCCCGTGGCTTGGATCCAACAGTCTGGATCTCCTTCCATGCTCCTCGCAACTTGAAACTTCACGCAAACCAAGAATTTGGTCTGGTCTCCAAACTCACGAACCCCAAATTCATGAAATAATCCAACGACGTGGGTTGAAACGAGATCAACGGCTCATGTTGACCCTCTCTTCCTGGGTGATGGATTTCACCGGTCTCTAACCACCTTACCACTCTGCAAGATCCACCGACTCTCGCAACTTCGCACTTCCTTCACGAAGGCCTCTCACCGTCCATACGGCTCCACTGGATCCTACGGTCCTCGTGATTTCGCGATCTCTCCACGGAGAATTCTGACCGCCCGATTCACGTTTCAATGACTTCTGCCCAACGACTTAGTGTTCTCCCTCCTGAACTTAACTTCTATACGAAAGTTTCGATCTCCACCTCCCTTTGAACACTTCAAAGGCGTTATCTCTCCTGAGCTTTCACTTGGAAACTCGAACCTTCCAAAAGGTTCCTACTTGCACTCCTTGCGACAAACTTTCAAATAACTTCTGTTTATTTGAATCTTCGACCCTGTGCACTCTTTGCAACAGTAGTCCTTCAACCTTCACCTTGGTTGATAAATTCTAAGGCCTCAACCATCCTGTGCACACCTTGCACGGCTTTGTACTTCACCTGCACTTCTGTGGGTATGAGAACAACGATATCTCTCCTGAGCTTTATGAGATAAGACTCAGACCCTCGTCAACGCACACCTTGTGGACGTTCACTGCACTCTTTGCAGGAATCCTCAGAGAGAGAGAAACAATTGAAACTCATTCTTCCTTTCTTACTGACTTCATACATTCAACATGAAATCATACACATAACACAACATTGAAACAAATGCATAACAGAGAAACAAATCGACTGTAAACATACCATTCAACAAATGTAAACAGTAAGCATCATAACACCATGAAAGTTGAGTCAGAGCTTCATATATTAACTCAAGTGCTCCTGTACATGGGTTCTTCTCTACAACTCTCTACTACAACTCTAGAGCTTATGAATTCTGAATGATCATCCCAGAAAAAAATTACAATGATACAAGGGTGAGGGTGTCTATATTCATTTTCCCTCCTACACTTCTAAGCTGTCTAATCTATTAAATCAAATCTACCTACTTTCATTAAATGAATTAAATGCCTATTACATTCGACAAATGGGAGTAATTTCTCAAGATCTGTTCATATCTCCAAGACATAAATGCAAGTACGCTTCTCCTAGCATTTACAATAATGCCTCAATTTTCAAAATTCAAAACGTTTTGATAAAAAAACGTGCCCTTTTTTCATCTGCGCGTCCAGTTGTTCCTTTGGCTAGGTGCATGCTTTGGCTTTGCACGATGCTCCTGCATCACGCGTGCACTTGAGAGATGATTGCTCTCATGTTATCAATGAGATCGGGCCTAAAGTCTCCACACAACCTAAGGCAAATTCAAAGAAATCAAAGGGAGACAATAGCAACAAAGGGAAAATTGCCTCCCAAAGTGGCAAATATGTTTTTTGAGTATTTTTATTTATTGATTGTTGAGAATAGTTGACTGCTGAAGTTTTTGGACAACACACTATTTTTGGATATTTTGGATATTATATTTTTTGGATATGGTTTCAAATATCATTGATATTAATTTTCAAATTATGAGAGTGATGATGGGATCCACAAGGATGGATGTGTTTGATTGATTGACTTGTTGTGTTTATGTTTGTTTGGAAACTAAAGGGAGTCACAAGGGGTCCCACCTACTAGTTATTATTTATTAAAGACCCTTATTATTATTTTATTAATTCCCCCCCTAAACTAAAAGTTAGTTGAGTTTTAGTTAACTTAACTAAAAGAGGTAGTTTAACTACTTTAACTAATTCTGATTGCTTAAAGGAAAAAAGAGAAGGAGGAATAAGGGAGAATAGAAGGAAAAAACATACTAAGGTCTCCTCTTGAGTTTTATTGAGATAGTTCAGTTTTCATTCATTCTTTAATTCATTGAAAGCCTTATTCT
>ML801174.1:30421-48734 GCA_009831015.1 Picea engelmannii
GTCTCTTTCATTCTTCTTAGTCTTCTTTGTAGGTTCCTTTTCTTCGGCAATTGATGCTTCGTGTTTCTTTAGCTCTGGACAATGATTCTTGTAGTGGCCATACTTTCGACAGTTGAAGCATTGTAGTTCTGAAATGTCTCTCTTGATTTGGCTTCCTCCTTGAACCAAACTTCATTTTGTTCCTAAAATTCTTGAATTTTGCTGTGAAGGCTTGATCATCGTACTTCTTTTGGGGTTTCTCTTTTGCACTGATCCTTGATTCTTCTTGAGCACAACAAGTCCAAAGTTCTTCAAATGTCGGATACTCCTTCCTTGTGTTCATGCTTGCGACAAATGCATCCCACATCTTGGGAAGACCATTGAGTACTATGTTTACCAATTCCTTCTCTGAAACGATTTCTTCAATAGCTTGTATTTGATCTCTTAATTGAGAGATTCTTACAAAGTATGATGTTATGTTGTCATCATCATTCATCTTCATGTCACAGAGTTCATTCTTCAGACTCATTATTTGTCCTATGTTTCTGACTAAGAAGAGGTTTGTTAGGGCATCGTACATCTTCTTTGATGAGTCAAGATGGGATATGTAGGGTATCAAGTGGTCTTTTATAGAGTCCACTATGATACTCATAGCATTGATGTCACCGTCTTTGAACTTCTCCATAACTGCAATGTTCTGCGGTTCCTTCTCTTTTCCTTCTTCAAACTCTGGTTCTACGATCTTCCTTTCACTATATCTAGCACTTTATTCTTGGCAAGGATGAGGTAAATCCTTGTCTTCCACATTCTGAAGTTAGAGGCTCCATCTAACTTGTTCTCTGACTTCATAGAATAAGTCATGGTTGCTTTGACTTGGTCAAACCCTAGTTTTGACCAAAAACTCAAACTTGACATCTTGGTTTGCTGAGAGTACCAGGAGATGCGCTAGGCTAAGGCACATTGATCTATCCGGAGATTAGGTCAATCCCTTCACTTAAGGTGCATCAACAAGAGGATTAGGGTTTCTGCAACTGCACCAGCTAGTAACCCTAGCGATAGTGCTATGGTGACTACTCCTGCTAGAAACCCTAGTGGCAGTTCTTCAACGAGCTTAATATCCTTACGACTATGTTTCCTTCCAGTGGTTAGACTGAATGAAGGAGGTGTGGGCCCATAACCTGTTAGAATATAAGTGTATGTGCTCGTTTTACCATTGGCAATACCCTTGTCACCCAACCATAGGTCGAAGCCACCCTCCGAGCACCTTAACCTTGACAGAGAATCACTCTAGAAGAAAACCCTAGGCTAGATAGCCAAACAAAGAGTAGCGCACCTTTCCCCAATGATAGCGCATCAACAAGAGATGATCAGATAGTCCAAACCCTAACCAAGAGATAGTCCAAGCCAAATGCGATTTGCTAGCTGCAGCAGCTGCAATGGTAGCTCTCCTCAAACCTGAGCATAGGACTGGGCACTGCAGTGCGCACAAGTTGCTGCTTTGCAATTCTGAGACTGCCTGCCAGAATGAGAATTGACATTTATACTAATTCTGGCTAACTCCCTGGGCCGACTTCTCATTCTGGGTATGTGTCTGTTCAGTATATATTATTATTTCTGGCCGACTTCTTCTCTTGGAGGCTAATAACCTAATATAAATTATCTTCTTGAGCCGACAAGTTTTCTAGGGTTATTAGCCAACTCATTAGGGTTTCTTCTTGCTTCCCGGAGTATTCTATCCTCGTCAGGTTTACATGTGGAGTTAAATACCTCCCGCAACTACCATAATATCAACAATTCCTAGGGTTAGTTTGGAGGGTTCCTAGGGTTAGAATATTATTTTTTTTGTAGCCCTAGTGGTTGTAGGTTAGTTTTGTAACAACAAGAAGTTTTAGTGAGAGAAAGATGACACCTCAATGAGGCAAGATAGCCTAAGGCACAAAGAATAATATCCAAATGAGAGAACTTCAAGACCTTGACTATTCACGTTTATCAATGCAACATTTTGTTTCTCCAATGCAACGACTAGTGCCTTTGATTATTGGGTTAATGGGGTCACAAGATAGAGAGCTAGAGGTACTACCTCCTTGGGGGTATAAATCCTTTTATTCCCCAAAGCAAATATCCTAGCTAGTGTTTAGCTTAAGTATCCTTTTATTTCCCAAACCATTGCAAAAAATATTTCTATGATAGATTATGGTGGAGCTAGGTAGGGTTGTATATCCTTATACTCCCTACTTAGCTTGTCAAATAACATTGAAAAAAGAAAACAACAAGTGTAGCCTTTACCAAATTCAAGTTGCAATAAGATAAGTTCTTAACATGCCAAGAGAAACCACCATAAAGAGATAGAAATGACCTCCATAATCTAGTGTATCATCATCATGTAGTCAATAACCAACGAGAACACCATAGCATAGCACAAGAGAGCAAAAAGATTGAAGGTGGAGAAAATTGTAGTCCTTAGCCTCTCACAATGGGAGAGTTATATTATGAAATGAGATTCACATGATCTCTATTTATACGAAAGTCTTAAAACATAGTTTGTCCACTTAGCAAGGGTAAAACATAAGATAAGGGGCCAACAACCCTTATCTTACCCCTTGCATCAAATAATAATATTTAATTTTCACTTTAACACAATAGAAACCCTAAAAAAGAGATGGTGTCACCCATTTAGGGGACATTTTGACCACTTGAGCAAGTCGTTGGAGAGGAAAATGGAGGTCGTTGGGGCTCCTTGAGCCTCCTCATCATATGCTAGGGTCAATCCATGTCTCCTCCGATCAAAATATGCCAAGTGTCAATGTACGATGGCTCCCTCACCACCAAACCCCCTCAAGCATGATGTCAAGCCTCAAAAGGTGACGTTTTGTCTCTCCTAGGCAAGTCGTTTGGGTAATAGGGGTTGGACAGGATCCTTCATGATGCCATGTAAGCCTCCAAAGGCATGTCTTTGTGATTCGGTGTGCGGACCTACAACATCCAACATGTGGGATTTTTTTCCCGTGGAAGTCCAAGCTAGGCTTGTTCTCCCAAAATTGGCCACCAAACAAGGTCCTGCAAAACAAAAGGGTATGCCCTCCAAAGAGTTCAAGTCAAAGATATCATGACAAGTGTAAACCACATCTAATAAGAAAGACACCTAAACATGTGCATGAAAACTACCTCATCAAATTAAACAAATGCTCAAAAACTCTATATAATTTCCCAAGTTTAAGTATGGGAGGGGTGTCATAAAAGTCATATTGGGTAGACCAAAGCCCTCAAGTAGGGGATGCTCCCAAGGATGGCCTTTCAAGGTTATGTAGTGGATGATGAGGTGGAAGGGGTTTAGACTTCATAGGTCAATGAGTTTCATGACATATGTTATCGCACAACATATACTTGCCCAAATCCTGAAGGCAAGTAGGCTTAGATTGACGTAACACAGAGGTAACCCTATCACTGTCACCCCAATAGGGTACCTCTTTTTCTTTAGGAGGAGGAAAGCCTCACTCCAAGGGAGATGTCCCTAGACCTAGTTGGTTGACGAAGGGAAAAAAGATAGAGTGAAAACCCACCCCTCTCTCTAGGTCACTCAGCAAAATAAGTCACTTTGGTGAAGTTGAAAGGGACAAGGGAAATGAAAATGGGTTTGTGCCTCCCCTTTACCAATGAAACATCAAACGTTAGTAGCAAAAATGAGAATCAATTACTTCTTAAACAAATTATGTGCTTCCTGAACAAGTTACCATACAATGAAAGTGAGATCACAGTAGTAGCAATGTATCTTGAAAGGTGCAAGTTATGATGACACAGAGGAGATAGAATAGTCTTGCATACTTGATAATGGTTTGTCACTCATGCTTTTCAAGATAAATATAAGTCAATGAATGACTTAAATGGTTATCCAAACAACATTAATTAATGACGATGAAAACGATAAAACCACTTCAGAAAAGTACTATAATAGAGCAATAAGACACTACTTCAATATCCAATGATGATGGTTTGCTTAGTACAAATGCCGAATGTTTTTATGGATGATTTTAGGGTTATTAAGGGTTGTAACAACAACTATGACAACGGTAACACCTTCATAATTTGCACTCTAAAAAGGCAATTAAACATACACTTTAACACTTATTGATAGTACCTTGCCTTATACAAATTTTGGGATGACTTAGATGGTTAGTAGGCTAATATAAGCTGCAAAATGATAGTTGTAGTAGAGATTATGACAACAACAAATTAGTTGTTAGTATTTCTAGACTAGGTTAGCAAATTAGTAGAGTATAAAGTGAAAGAGTTTGAGTATGAAGTGAAGGAGTTTGAGTTGAGTCTTGTGAAAAGGTAAGAGATGAGGACTAGTGCCTTCAAGGGTAATGGAGTCAAGGTGGACGACTTCTTCTAAGGCTGCAAATCAATTATGATGATGCACAAAAGTCTAAGAGGGAAAAGGCCTAGGAGAAGTAGTAACTTAAGTCCTCCTAGGCTTTGACCTCAAGAGACAAGATGCTAGGGTGTAGGCAATTCTAGGGCCTAGCGCCTTGCTCTCCTTAACCTTTTTATGGAGTAAAAACTTATGCAACAACAACTAAGCCCAAACCCTTAGAGTGCTAGCAATTTAGGGCTCTAGGGTTTCACTAGTTACTAGATCAATTAATGAAAAGCTTGGCAAATAAAAAGTCAGAAAGTAGCAACTTATGTCTGTTATTTCAAGCATTAAATACACCATGCAATTTCATAATCTTGTATGATCAAATAAAACCATACAATAAACCATTCAATAGATGAAAAAATGTAGATTTCACTTGCACCAAGAATAATCACGAGAATACCATGCAAGATCACCATAAAAATTCCAAAATTGATCCATGTTGCAAAATTCAGCCTTAAAGAAGAGTGGCGTCTCACAATTTCAGCCAATAACCCTAATGGGGCGCAAATTTCAAACCTCTTGTCTCTAAGGATAAATTGTGTAAAAATGAGAGTACTTTATGTTTATTTATACAAAATTTTGACCTTTAATTAATTTTTCAGGTCAAAAACAAGGCCAACCTGGCCAATTTACAACAAAATTCAATTTTGACATAAATAAAATTAATTTGCATCTGGAAACACCTCCAAGGGTGACACCATGCCCCTCTAGGGTGATGTTGAGCCCCATAAGTGAAACGTTGGGCTGGAAAAGTGGGGCGCTTGGCCTCTAGAAGCCCCAAATGATGCCCACATGTGCCACCAGACTCACAAATGCCTCCAAAAATGAAACACTAGCTCTAGGTGATGTCTATGGCTATGATGGTGACGTCCAAAGCCCTCAAGGGCTAACGTCCATGTGTGAAGAGCAAAGTCCCCTCGGTCTAGGTCTGTCAGGGTGCCTCCAAAGGCAACATCATTCTTTCTCCTGGTGCAAGTCTTCATTTTCTTCTTACCTCTGGCTGGGGTTTCATCATGCATCTGTGGGATTTAAGCCCCTGTGAAGGTCCGAGCTAATCATTCCTTCATGTCCATTGAGCAAGGTCCCACAACAACAAGAAGTACGCCCTCTAGGGGTTCATAAGTCTCAGAGATCATAGAATATAAATCACATCCAATAATTAAATTACCTAAACATGTGCATCATGTTGAAATATTGTAACTGCAAAGAGTATTCTATTTATTATTGATGTATTATTCATTAGATCAATCCCCTTTTGTGGATTGATCATGCCGGGCATTGTAAATGATCAAATCCCATTTTGCAGATTGGTCAAACCCTAATTGTAATATGCAAAATGAGAAGTCGGCCCTGCCAGTGAAAAAACACTTCGGTTCAACACCTACCAAATTGTATAAATAAAGGAGGCCAACGCCTCATTTGTTCACTCACTCACTTGATCATCCAGAGCGCAAGTTTGGAGCTGCAGTTGGAGAAGAAGTAAGAGAGAGAGATGCATATTACTTGGGAGAGGAATTTCTATATTGTTTAGTTTATTATCTTGGCATTGTATTGGCTATCTATATCAAGGAAGTTTTTGCTGGGTTTTCTCCCCCACGAGGGTTTCCCAGGATAAATGATGTGTCTCTTGTGATTGTGCTTCTTTTAGTTATCCTATCTATGCTATGGTTATCTAGTAAATTAAAAATAAACCTAATAATAGCTTAAACTCTAACATGGTATCAGAGATAAGCTGAAGAGAGCATATTTCAAAAGAAGAAGAAAAATGTCATTGTTGCCATACATGAAAATTAGGGCTTTTTATTGAAGAGAAATTTCATCCCAAGAGCCATCTATAAAAGTGTGCCCTACCTCAAGGAACTCTTTGGCTCCTTCAGCGCACCTTTTCAATGGTTAGATCTCCCGAAAAGTGAAACCCTAGTTTTCACTAGTACCATAAGTACCAGAAAACCAGAAGTATCAAGAAACCAGAAGTACCAGAAAACCAGAAGTACCATAAAACCAGAAGTACCAGAAAACTAGAAGCACCAGTCCAGAAATCTGCTGGTCAAGTTTGAAGGGGAAAAAGTTGGATTTTCTGAAATCTAACCACACTATGCTACTCGCCTCAACCAAGCGCACCTCCTGGAAGTTCAAAATTCAATTCTGAGCATTTTCATTTTTTGGTCATTTTCTCAGCTCCAGGTAAAAGATGTCTGCAAGCACTAAGCTTGTTGACAAACTATTAGGTATGGAAAACTTTTGTGCCTGGAAGTATAGGATTGGACTCATTCTTGAAGAGAATGACCCAACAAGATTCATTAAAGAAGATGTACCAGGACTCACCGACGTTGCAGATAAAACAAAACACCAAAATGACACAATTAGGGCCAAAAGAATCATTGCATATTCTATCAAAGACCACTTGATTCCTCAAGTGTCTTCAAAGAAGACTCCAAAAGAAATGTTTGATGCCCTAACCAGATTATATGAAGGAAAGAACATAAATCGGAAGATGAATCTAAGAACTCAACTCAAGAATACAAGGATGTAGAAAGGAGAAACAATCCAAGAATATTTCTCCAGAAGAACAACTAGAAGAACAACTAGAAGAAATTGGAGATACTATAGACGAAGACGAACTCATAATGACGACCCTTAATGGTCGCACAAGATCTTGGGATGCATTCACCCAAACTATTTGTGCTAGAAAGGAGAAGCTACAATTTGACAGTCTTTGAGAAGAATGCATTCAAGAAGAATCAAGAGTAGCTAACCGAGAAACTTTTTGATATAAAGAGATGAATATCAAGCCCTAACTACTCACACTAAAGGAGGAAGAAATAAGTCTTACTTCCAGAAAGAAACTCATAAGGAGTTTCACCCCCAAAACAAATTCATACATAAAGAATCTCAACCAAGGGGATTCCATAAGTTTCAGAAAGAACAAAGAAGAGAAAAAGATTTATCATCCTACCAATGTTACCATTGTGACAAGATGAGACATATTGTGAAACATTGTCCAGCTAGACGAGAAGAATACAAAAAGAAAAACAAGAGGTACCATGCCCATGCAGTTGAAGATGAAGAGCCACCCACACATATGATAAAATAACGAATTGAAGACTATGTCTTAATCTCTGCCCTCTTAGGATCAATATCACCTGGTGAGGACACTTGGCTCATTGATAGTGGTGCTTCCAAGCACATGACAAGTCAAAGAGACATTCTCTCTTGCCTTTCAGAAAAGAAGTTTTCTCAGAAATTTACACTTGGAGATGATTATCAATACCCTATCAAGGGAGTAGGAGAATAAAATTACAAGCTTAATTCAAGGACCCGAATGAAGATGAAGGATGTACTCTATGTACCAGGTTTGACAAACAACTTACTCTCCATCTCAACTTTAGAAAAGAAAGGCTTCAGAGTTTCCTTTATAGATGGAGAAGTTCTTATGTGGGCCAAACGAAAAACCATGGAAGAAGCAATCGTTATTGGACAAACAAAAGGTTACTTGTATAAGCTAAAGGGTCACTCAGAAGCAACCATGACCCACTCCATTGAGAATCCATGTGAACTTTGGCATAGAATATTAACCCACATCAACTATATGGAATTACCTTATGTAAGCAAGGCAGTCACAAGTCTACCAGAACTCAAGGTTGACCATGAAGGTGTGTGCAATGGATGTGCACAAGGGAAGAACATCAAGAACCCTTTTCCGAAGAGAGACAGTAAAGCAGAAGGATTCCTAGAACTCATTCACTCAGATGTGTGTGGCCCAATGCCATCGTCCTCCCTCAGTGGGTATATATACTATGTATCTTTTATTGATGACTATTCTTATAAAATTTGGGTTTACTTTTTGAAATCAAAAGATGGAGTGTTCAGTGAATTCAAGGAATTCAAAGCCTTGATAGAGAATCTTTCTGAAAGAAAGATCAAGATACTTAGGTCATATAATGGAGGAAAATACACCTCAAAATAATTTGTAAACTTTTGCAAAGATGTCGGGATTGTTATTCCTCACTTTTAGGGATAACTAGGAGATCATGTCTCGAGGCCCACAGGTCCTAGACATGGAGTACCGAGAGCAGGATTGACTTTAGCATGACCCTGGAGGGCCACCTTTTCTTTCTTCCAACATATTTATCTTGTCAACAACATCAACATCCATCACCATCGTCTTGGTCCTGTGTTAGAGATGGTTCTTGCTCCATGAGGTAATTGGTCCAGG
This sequence comes from Picea engelmannii, assembly GCA_009831015.1. Taxonomy (NCBI): domain Eukaryota; kingdom Viridiplantae; phylum Streptophyta; class Pinopsida; order Pinales; family Pinaceae; genus Picea; species Picea engelmannii. The sequence continues at coordinate 39,037 of ML801174.1, forward strand.
TATCATGGTATGTGTCACTTTGATCATCAAAACCATTTAATGTGTGCATTTGATTCCTTTTATTTCTAACAACTGCTTGGATCTTACACTTGCCCACTTGACCATATCTGGGGGGATTGACAGGGTGCCCTAGCAAGCTTGTGTCTGTAGGTTTTGGTTTGCCACTGGGGGGATTTCTGAAAAGCCATTGTCCTCTCCCATCACAACACCACTGTTTCATCTTGTTTCTCGCTCACTTATCCCATTCCACTTGTTCGGGCACTAGGTTGACCTATTTTTTAGGACTACACCTTATCTCGTGGGAAGAAGGGGCTAAAGGCCCAGAAGGTAAAAACAAGCTAGTAAAAGATAAAAGCCTAAAAATAAAACCTTGATATGCTTCGCCCAGGGATCCCCGCGAAAGTAATAAAAGGCTTCTCAGCAAGAAACAAGAGGGACCGGGAAAAATAATAAAACAAGACCTAACCAGAGGATAAGGGGTCTCATCACGAGCCAACCTTCTCACTTATGTGAAAGTACTTGTGCGTAATGTTGTCACCAGTGGTCACCACGCCAGGGCAGTGTCCCCTAATTAGCTCTTGAACAAAAAAGACAATAAAAAATGAAAGAATAAAAAAAAGGAATAAAAGGAAAGAATGGGCTTGGAAAAGTTGCATCCAGGACAGGTACAACTCGCCTTCTACAAAGGCACCCATGGGTAACATTTCTTGCATCCTTGGCCCTCATTGCACCGGGATGCTTGGAAATCCCCTGACCACATCACCCACTTACATGTCTTGGATAAGGTCTCTTCTACGATATTTCCTTTTCCAGTGGACACTAGTCCAATAGGACACCTTGTCTTTTTCTTCAGACTTGTATTGCAGGCTTGTGTAATGTCTTTGAGCTGTTAACTGATATATTAGGGATTTTATTTACATGTTTAATAATATTGATGATGAGATGTGATTGAAATTGCTATGATCCCTGTCACTGATGAGCCCATGGAGGGTGTATCTTTTGATGTGCAGGACCATGCCCAACGGACAGGTACACATGGGGGAGATGATTAGTTCGGACCTCCATGGGGTTGAAGGGCCCATCAGGGGGCAGAGACATGACAAAGATGGATTAGGGGCTTTTCATTAGAGAAGAAGAGGACGTTCCACAAGAGGCACTTTGACAGGGCTTGACCTAGGGGGATTTGCCCTTTTTTTGTGGAACGTTGGCTTTGGAAGGCCTGGGACGTCACCCATGATGAACATGACGTCATCCAACCTATTGGACGTCTTGTGAGGCAGACTAGCCAATATTGGCATGTGTGGCATGATGGAGGAGCCCAAGGAGGGCTAATGTTTTGCTCCAGGATGCCCCAATTGCCCTTAAAGGGGCTAACATCTCCTTTAGAGGGGCTTGATGTCTTTTTTCAGCTTGATTAGGGTTTTAATTTGACATTTTAATGTAAAACAATATGATTTAGTATTTTGGCCTTGTCGTCCTTTTACATGACCTAAATAGTAAATTTAGGTCATGATACTATATAAATGAAGGATTTTCACCTTCATTTTCAGATGATCTCACACTCACTCAATAGTGAGGTTTGAAATTTGTGCTAGACTTGGGTTATTTGGATGATTTAGTGAGGTGCACTTGTTGAAGGAAGATTTTCTTGGCATGTTTTGTCATTTTTCTTGATGGAAGGTGTTACAACTAGGGGTTGCAATGCTTTTTCTTGGTGATATGTAAGTATTTTTCGGCAAAAACCTCTTGATTGAATGGTTGCATAACTTATTTCTTGCATATGTTTATAATTTCGCTGAATAATGTTGGGTATGTGTTATATTTTTTGCACGAGTAGTAGTGTTTGAGTGTATGTGTCGGGTGCGCAGGGGGGTTGGATGGGCGGAGCCCCCCGCTCAGGGGTCCGGTGGTAGCACCCCCGATTTTTTTTTTCTTGCCTCGAGAAACGTGTCATGTATTTAGGTGGTTTTTTCGGCACATGGTTTTTTCCGATGGTATTCTATTTCCGGTTAAGGAATTATGGTTTTGGACTAATCCAGGTCATTGGGTTAGGTTTTTGGATGCCGCTGGCTCCTATATGTATATTGTATTGTAAACAATGTAGCACAATGAATGAATATAATATATGTTGGTTTTCCCAGTTTGGGTTCCCAGGGGAAAAATCTCTGTGTAATGTTTGTATTTTCCATTGTATCTTTTCTGTTCTTTTCTGAATATCTGTTTACAGTAGACATTGTACAAGGTTAGAATTTACAAACAAACCCTAGGTGACAAGCACACAAGTAGGTCCTTGTCTCATGTCCCCATTGAGAGAATTTTCAGCCATTGATTGAAGAAGGAAAGAGCCTAGCCGTAACTACACTCTCATTCTCTCTTCATTTTTTTCTAGTCGTACCTTTTATAAGCTGAGAAGAGGGAGACGCCCTAAAGCCTAGGTTTTCTACACTTTGGGTTGATTTTTCTAGGGTTTGCTGGTAGAGCCTTGCTGTAGCAACACTTTGCTTCATCAAACCTTCTTGTCTTGGTTTTATGCTTCATTTTCAGCTAGTYGTGATTTCCGTTGAGTTAAGGAAGGAGGAGAGAGCACCGAGGCCTAGTTCACCTACACCGAAGTCAGCTTATCTCCCCTAGGGTTTTGACTTTGAGGCCTTGCTCTAGAAACACCTCAAAGYTTCTCCCTTTAGTCCTTGGTTGTTTTATCTTGATCCTTCAGCTCTTGCGTCCTTCACTCTTTGACTCCATTAACCCTAAGGAAGTAATCTAAAATACACCTCGCTTTGAAGTGAACCTGATCGCAACAACTTTTAAAATCTTGAATCAAACCCTAACTACTAACCCTAGCTTAGGAACTAACTTAACTAACCTATTGTTGTCGTCATCCTTAGCTATTATATCAATGGTGCAACTAAACATTTTTCTTTATAAACAATTGAATGATGATTGAAGGCATTAATTGAATGAAGTATTGATTTATTGCATTGAATGCCTTATTGTTTCAACATTTATTGAAGAAGTGACATAATTTTCATTGCTATTTATAAACATTGACTTTGTCAATATTTATTATCAAATTGCTTATAAGTGTATTAGATAGTCATTGATTTACATGAAGTACTAACCCATTGATCAAAGCTTGCATATATGAGTTTATTGTTGCTTTGTCTGAGGCAGGTGTATCTCTTTGGGGATTTTACTTTATTATTGGCCCTTTGGCCAGACTATCTTCTCTATGGTGACTTGTCAGGGGGGGAATAACTACTTTATTATGTAATCCTTTTCCTTCTCAAAACCCTAGGTCACCGGGGATGTCTCCCCTAGGCCTTACCACCCTAAATAGAAAGAACCATCCCATTGTGGTGACATTGGGTGGGATTGGTTCCTGTTACGCCAGTTTGAATCTCCAACCTTTATCCTTTTATCCTTGATACAAACTATGCGATAAAATTTTGGCACCGTTGTCGGAGAACATTGAGTCAATTGTCCTCAAGACGACACTTTTTTTGTAAGCCTTGCCTCTAGAAGCCTTATCTTACAAGCTTACCTGGCGACTCCACCTAGGGTGTTTTCCCTTTTTCTTTGATAGTTTCAAGTAAACTATCTAGCGGCTCCACAAACCACAAAGAGGTTCAATAATCCTCCTTTATCTTTCAGAAGGAAGCCTCCCAAGAACTCTACTGTTGCAAAATCACTTTTCGAAAATAGTTTTCCTTTGAAAACCATGTCTAGTTCTCAGACCACTACAATGAACCCAACCAACAATCAGAGACAATGGTCATCTACTTTTTTCAAACCACTAGACATGTCAACAATACCAGGCTATCTTAGGCAAATGCCACCCAAGTATGAAAAGTGGTTGCCTAAGTTCACCGGTACTGATGCAATCAGTGCCGAAGAGCACATGAGCAACTTTTGGGTGTTTTTTCAGCTTCATCCTATTAGTGATGATGTTGAAGACTTAGTCATGAAGTTGTTCTCCGCTACCCTCTATGATGCTTCAAGGCGTTGGTACCTAAGCCTTCCTTATGGTGGCATTAAAACCATGGAAAAACTAGAAGAAGCTTTCCTCAAAAGATGGAATATCAAAGAAGGCCCAAACATTCTTCTTACCCGATTGAATTCCCTTTGGAAACATGAGAATGAATCTATTCGGGAGTTCCACACTAGGTTTGAGACTTTGTTGCAAAAGATCCCTACGAGCCATCATCCGAATGGTGATTACCTTATCCATATTTACACCACGTCTTTTAATGTCCAATTAGGGTACCTTCTCAAGGAAAAAACCCCCCAATCCATCCAAGAAGCCCAAGAGCTTGCTACTAAAATTGAGGGAAACCTCGTTTCATTTAAGATTGAGCCTTTCGCAAATCCAAGGGGGAAAATGGACATCAAGCCAAAGCTAGTCCACAATGTCGAACCTAGCTCAGACCTTTGTGCCAATATAGCAAAGTTACAAGCTTCCATGGATGGTATCATTAGAAATCAAGAGAAAATGATGAGTAGGATCATCAACTTGGAAAGATCCCAGAGCCAAGCACCCATGGTCCCGTACAAAGGGAAATTTCAAAAGGGGAATCAATTTTATAAACCAAAGAATGAGCAAGAAGTCCCAAACACCTTAGCCCCTACAAACGTTGTCAATGAAAACCCTTGGTGCCTAGAATGCAGTGAAGCACATTGGGAGCATGAATGTACTTATAGTAATAATGGTCATCAACAAGTGAACAATATAGGCCATCTCATGGAAGGCCCTCAAATAAATATCACCACTGAAGAACATCAAGAGGCCATGAAAGAAGCAGTCAGGTCAGCCAGAATGGTGGTAATAAACAACCTAGACTAGGAATCAAGAGAAAAGATAAAGAAACAAGAGTTCTAGGTATATAGGAGAAAAATGATGAACCAACCTGTCGCTGAACAAACAAAACCCCCATTGGACGTACTTCTTCCCAAGATGTCTAAGAATGAAGGGGCCAACTTGAACTTTGACTTTGAGGGGGAACTATCCAAGATGCATGTAACTATCCCCCTGAAAGAAGTCATTAAGGTCCCATCTATCAAAAAACATTTTGACAATTTCTTTCAAGAATTAGATGGATGCATGGACCCTCCTATCATGTTGCAAGACGATCACTTTAGGGTCCAATATGGTGAAAATCCTCCCTTTTTCATGAATTTAATAATGAACAACAAGAGCCTCAACAACTGCATGTTGGATACAAGGGCAGGTGCCAACATGATGTCCCTTAAAGTCATGCAACAATTAGGGTTGAAAGTCACACGGCCTTACATGAATGTGTGTGGCTTTGAATCTAAATCCATACCCACACATGGGGTAGTTGAAAATGTGGAATTTTTCCTTAAGGAGTACTAGGAGAAAGTAATCCACATTGACATTGTGATAGTTGATGTCCCAGATGTGTGGGGAATGTTGTTGTCTAGGAAATTTTCTTCAATGTTGGGTGGCACCCTCAAGATGGACCTCACATTTTTGGAATTACCTTTAAAATATGGAATAATAGGTTGTCTCCTAAATGTGCTAATAACCGAAAACCATGTGCAAGAAATTGATCACCCCGTCAAAAGTGACAAGGCACATGATGAGATCATACAAACTCTTCAAAAGTATTCTCGAGAAGATATGCCTTTCGCAATTGAAGAAGACTTTGATCAAATTAAATGGCCCAAAAAGGAAGAGTACCAACAATCCTAGATGAATTCAAAGACAAAGAAACAGGGACTGTGAAGATACTAAAAAGACCAAAAGACGATGTGCATATTCATCCGTCCCAGCAGGAAGTATTTACAGCAGAATCCCACCCTCCTCCCTTTACACAATACACCAGGGGCGTCCAAGGGACAACCAAATACAAGATCTGAAAGTAGAAGGAAGGAGATTTAGTGTGGATGTGGGATACCCAGAAGGGAGAGCCAACTAATGTGAAAGGAAGAACTCAGTCATGGCTCAGACCTTTCAAAGTTGGAAGAGAATCAATTGATGACTCCTACTATTTGTCTGCTTTGGAAGGAAGAAGGCGCCCATTACCGATCAACGAGCACCTCCTCAAATCCCACTAAGGTGGGGGAACCTGACTCCACAAGTAAGTGCAGGTAAGTAGGCATTCTTGCATTTGTGTATTATACCATTTGCATTGCATGTTAGTTTGGTTTCACATTTACACTATTGATTGTTTTATTTCAATCTCTCTCTCTCTCTCTCTCTCTCTCTATATATATATATATATATATATGCTGGGGTGGCATTACCACCCCAATTCTTTTACTGATGATTCTGTTGAGATCGAGCAGGTCAACAAGTTATGCCAGAGATGCTGAGGTTCTCATGTGCTCTACGATGAGCACATATCCCCGAGTTGGAGCCAGATGGTATCCCCCACTTTTAGGGATAACTAGGAGATCATGTCTCGAGGCCCACAGGTCCTAGACATGGAGTACCAAGAGCAGGATTGACTTTAGCATGGCCCTGGAGGGCCCACCTTTTATTTCTTATAGCATCTTTATCTTGTCAGTAGCAACAACATCCATCACCATCAACTTGGTCCTATGTCAGAGATGGTTCTTGCTCCATGAGATAATTGGTCTAGGTATCATGGTATGTGTCACTTTGATCATCAAAACCATTTAATGTGTGCATCTGATTCCTCTTATTTCTAACAACTGCTTGGATCTTACAATTTCCCACTTGACGATATATGGGGGGATTGACATGGTGCCCTAGAAAGCCTGTGTCTGTAGGTTTTGGTTTTCCACTGGGGGATTTATGAAAATCCATTGTCCGCTCTCATCACAACACCATTGTTTCATCTTGTTTCCCGCTCACTTATCCCATTCCACTTGTCCGGGCACTGGGTTGACCTATTTTTCAGGACTGTGCCTTATCTCGTGGGAAGAAGGGGATAAAAGACCAGAAGGTAAAAGCAAGTTGGTAAAAGATAAAAGCCTAAAAATAAAACTTTGAGATGCTTCGCCCAGGGATCTCGGAGAAAGAAATAAAAGGCTTCTTAGCAAGAAACAAGAGGGACCCGGAAAAATAATAAAACAATACCTAACCAGAGGATAGGGGGTCTCATCACGAGCCAGCCTATTAGGTCCATGGGTACCTAGCAATATGACATTGCCACCAGCTGGTTACCACCCTAGGGCAGTGACTTTTGGTTTCATGGCCAAGGGAAAGGGGGTCTCATCATGAGCCAACCTTCTCATTTCTGTGAAAGTACTTGTGGGTAACATTGTCACCACTGGTCACCATGCCAGGGAAGTGTCCCCTGATTATCTCTTGAACAAAAAAGGCAATAAAAAATGAAAGAATAAAAAGAATAAGAATAAAAGGCAAGAATGGGCTTGGAAAAATTGCATCCAGGACAGGTACAACTCACCTTCTACAAAGGAACCCATAGGTAACATTTCTTGCAACCTTGTCCCTCATTGCACCTAGATGCTTGGACATCCCCTGACCACATCACCCACTTACATGGCTTGGATGAGGTCTCTTCTGGGAACTTTCCTTTTCCAGTGGACACTAGCCCAATAGGACACCTTGTCCTTTTCTCCAGACTTGTATTGTAGGCTTATGTAATGTCTTTGAGCTATTAACTGATGTATTAGGGATTTTATGCACATGTTTAATAATATTGATGATGAGATGTGATTGACATTGCTATGATCCCTGTGAATGATGATCCCATGGAGGGCGTATCTTTTGATGTGCAGGACCATGCCCGACAGACAAGTACCATTTGGACCATTACACATGGGGAGATGATTAGTTCGGACCTCCATGGGGTTGAAGAGCCCATTAGGTGGATGATGAGACCCCATCAGGGGGCAGAGACATGACATAGATGGATCAAGGGCTTTGCACTAGAGAAGAAGAGGACGTTCCACCAGAGGTACTCTGGCAGAGCTTGACCTAGGAGGATTGGCCCTTTTTCAGTGGAACGTTGGCCTTGGAAAGCTTGGGATGTCACCCATGATGACCATGACATCATCCAACCTATTGGACGTCTTGGGAGGCAGACTGGCCAGTATTGGCACGTGTGGCATGATGGAGGAGTCCAATAAGGGATAACGTTTTTCTCTAGGATGCCTCATTTTCCCTTAAAGGGGCTAACGTCTCCTTTAGAGGGGCTTGATGTATTTTTTCAACTTGATTAGGGTTTTAATTTGACATTTTAATGTAAAACAATATGATTTAGTATTTTGGCCTTGTCGACCTTTTACATGACCTAAAAAATAAATTTAGGTCATGATATTGTATAAATGAAGGATTTTCACCTTCATTTTCAGATGATCTCACACTCACTCAATAGTGAGGTCTGAAATTTGTGCTAGACTTGGGTTATTTGGATGATTTAGTGAGGCACACTTGTTGAAGGAAGATTTTCTTGACATGTTTTGGCATTTCTCTTGATGGAAGGTCTTACAACTAGGGTTTGCAATGCTTTTTCTTGGTGATATGTAAGTATTTTTTTGCAAAAACTTCTTGATTGAATTGTTGCATTACTTATTTCTTTCATATGTTTATGGTTTTGCTGAATAAACCATAGGTGACAAGAACACAAGTAGGTCCTTGTCTCACGTCCCCACTGAGAGAATTTTCAGCCATTGATTGAAGAATGAGAGAGCCTAGTCATAGTTACACTCGCATTCTCTCTTCATTTTTTGCTAGCCATACCTTTTATAAGCTGAGAAGAGGGAGACACCCTAAAGCCTAGGTTTTCTACACTTTGGGCCTATTTTTCTTGGGTTTTCTGGTAGAGCCTTGATGTAGCAACACTTTGCTTCATCAAACCTTCTTTTCTTGGTTTTATGCTTCATCTTCAGCTAGCCGTGATTGCCATTGAGTTAAGGAAGGAGGAGAGAGCACCGATACCTAGTTCACCTACACCAAAGTGAGCCTCTGTCCCCTAGGGTTTTGACTTTAAGGCCTTGCTCTAGAAACACCTCAAAGCTTCTCCCTCTAGTCCTTAGCCATTTTATCCTGATCCTTCAGCTCTTGCGTCCTTCACTCTTTGACTCCATTAACCCTAAGGAATTGATCTAAAAGACACCTCGCTTTGAAGTGAACCTAATCAAAACAACTTTTAAAATCTTGAATCAAACCCTAACTACTAACCCTAGCTTAGGAACTAACTTAACTAACCTATTGTTGTCGTCATCCTTAGCTATTATATCATTGGTACAACTAAACATTTTTCTTTATAAACAATTGAATGATGATTGAAGGCATTAATTGAGTGAAGTATTGATTTATTGCATTGAATGCCTTATTGTTTCAACATTTATTGAAGAAGTGACATAATTTTCATTGCTATTTATAAACATTGACTTTGTCAATATTTATTATAAAATTGCTTATAAGTGTATCAGATAGTCATTGATTTACATGAAGTATTAACCCATTGATCAAAGCTTGCATATATCAGTTTATTATTGCTTTGTCTCAGGCAAGTGTATCTCTTTGGGGGTTTTACTTTATTATTGGCCCTTTGGCCGGACTATCTACTTGGTGGTGACTTGTGAGGGGGGGAATAACTACTTTATTCTGTAATCCTTTGCCTTCTCAAAACCCCAGGTCATCGGGGACGTCTCCCCTGGGTCTTACTACCCTAAATAGAAAGAACCATCCCATTGTGGTGACGTTGGATGGGATTGGTTCGTGTTACGCCAGTTTGACTCTC
>ML801174.1:60941-72816 GCA_009831015.1 Picea engelmannii
CATAAATATGACAAAGAACCATGTGTTCCATGACAAGTCAAAACACATAGAGATTCAATATCATTACATCCGTGATATGGTATAGAGAGGAGTCATAAATCTCCAATATGTTAGCACAGATGAACATGTTGCTGATGTGTTGACCAAGCCTCTATCTCGTGTAAAGTTTGAGCAATTTTGAGATAAGCTTGGATTAGTCCGTAAGGACCTCCCTTAGAAGGGGGAGTAGTGTTGTGATGCCAACCCCATGATGATGATGTGCCAACCTAGTGCTGTGATGCAAACCTCATGCTATGATGATGTGCCAGCCTTGTGCTGTGAAGATGTGCCAACCTCATGATGTGATGATGTGCCAACCTTGTGCTATGATGATGTGCCAGCCTCGTGCTGTGATGATGTGTTGCCAGCATCGTTTTGTGATGCTAGATTCATGTTGATGATGATGTGTTTCCAAACTTGTGCTTTGATGTCATCTTCGTGCTGATGATGATGTGTTTCCAGTTTTGTACTATGATGCCAACTCCGTGTTGATGATATTGTGTAGCCATCTTCATGCTGTGATGCCAGCCTCATGTTGAAGACTCTCAGCCTAGTGTTGATGTTGATAATTCTCCAGCTTTTGTGCTGTGTTGTTGTTGCTATTGATGATGAGAAAAACTTCCGATGATTTATAGATATGCCAGTCAATGTTCCAAGATGTTGTTGATGATGTTGCCCTCTCTCTCGCCTGATGTTGTTGTAGAATACCCTTCTTGTTAAGAGGGGGTGTTGAAATATTGTAACTGCAAAGAGTATTCTATTTATTATTGATGTATTATTCATTGGATCAATCCCCTTTTGTGGATTGATCATGTCGTGAATTGTAAATGACCAAATCCCCTTTTGCGGATTGGTCAAACCCTAATTGTAATATGAAAAATGAGAAGTCTTCTCCCAGAATAAATTAAAGTGGTTCTAACCACCCAGAAAAATAAGTTGGCCCTGCCAGTGAAAAGTCATTTTAGTTCAACACCTTCCAGATTGCATAAATAAAGGAGGCCAACACCTCATTTTTCACTCACTCACTTGATCATCCAGAGCGCAAGTTTGGAGATGCAGTTGGAGAAGAAGGAAGAGAGAGAGAGGCACATTACTTGGGAGAGGACTTTCTGTATTGTTTTCTTTATTATCTTAGCATTGTATTGACTATCTATATTAAGGAAGTTTTTGCTGGGTTTTCTCCCCCATGAAGGTTTCCCAGGAGAAATGATGTGTCTCTTGTGATTGTGTTTCTCTCAGTGATCGTATCTATGATATGGTTATCTAGTAAATTGAAAAGTAACCTAATGATATCTTAAAATCTAACACATCAAACCCCCCTTAACCCAGAAAAATGCTCAAAGATGTTATGCAATTTGACAAGTTAGGTTTGGAGAAGGTCTTGGGGTGTCCTATTGGGCCAACCTATCTTAAGTTTGGGATGTTTCCCAGGTGGGGTCTAATCTAGGTCATGTAAGTGTATGAGGTGGCATGGGGTAGATGTTTGGGCATGTGGTGCATTTAATAACATAGAAATGTAAAGTATTGCATGTGGGTGCCTTTGTAGAGGGCGAGTTGCACCTTGTCATAAATAGAATTGTTTCCTAGCCCATTCATTTCCTTTTACTATTAGCTTTATTTATTTTGATTTTTTTCTCTTTTTCTTCAAGGGAATAGTTGAGGGTCGTTGTCCTGGCTTGATGATCAGAGATGACAACGTTATCCACAAACATTTCACGGAAATGAGAATCTTGGCTTGTGACGAGACCCCCTTTCTCTTGGCTATGACATCAAGAGACACTACCATGGTTTGGTGACCAGATAGATGGTAGTGTCATATTGCTACATACCCATAGTCATAATAGGTCGGCTCGTGATGACACCTCATATCCATCAAATAATACCTTGAGTGTTTATGTTATCTTATGGGTCCCCTTTTCTTACTGAGAATATTTTCACTGATTTCTTGGGGATCCCTGGGTGAAGCATATCAAAGGTTTCAACATTGGCTCTTAATTCTTTCCAGCTACTTTTAACCTCTGGGCCTTTAGCCCCTTCTTCCCACAAGGTAAGGTACAACCCTTCCTAGTGTAGCCAATCCCAATTCCCAAACAAGGATAAGGGAGATGAAAGGAATAAACATGGAAAATGGTAAGTATGGGGGGAACGAATGATGACCTTTCATAGATCCACCCAGTAGAAATCCATCATAAAGGAAAATCAACTTACTAGGGCACCTTGTCACCCCTCCAGGTATGAAGGAGGAAAAGACCATAATTTCCATGAAAACATTATGAAATGAAGAAGGATTCAATACAACATATTCAAGTGCTTAAAAAATCAGAGTGATACATACCATGATACCCAGATTCATTACCTCATGGAGAAAGACCCAATGTTACTCTAGGACCAAGATGGTGGGATGGATACTGTTGCTGGTGATAAGTGGATTGCGTTGATGAAAAGAGGGGCCCTTTGGGGCCATGCCCAAGTCATCTGACTCTCGGTACTCCATGTCTAGGACCTATGGGTCTCGAGACGTGATCTCCTTATTTATCGCTAGGCTAGGGGATAACAACATACATGTTGAAGTTTTACTTATAAAACCAGAAATTATGGTTCTTCTTTATTACTATAATCATTTAACACATTAGGTGTATAAATAAGATCATTGAAATAGAGACAATCACAAAAACAATAGAGAGACACAATTTATCCTAGGAAACCCTCATGGGGAAGAAAACCCAACAAAAGTTCCTCAATATAGATAAACCAAAGATCGAACAGAAGATCCTCCTCTACTCCTTCACTAGGAAGAGTATCACATCACTTAACCAAGAAATACCAAGAGATAGACCAAAACCTTCCTTGAAGTTACCCCTAGTTGCAACACTTTCTCCTCCAAGACTTGTGCATTTTAGAGATGGTTGGTGAGTGTGTTCAAATGAGGCATTGGCCTCTCTTATAAATAGTTGTCTGGCCAGCCTATAATTAGGTCTAGGCCGACTTGTCACTTTACCCTCTTAATTTACAATTAACTGTCAAGGCACAATATGGCTGACTTTTACTAAGGCACAATAGGGTCTGTTATCCCCCACTTTTAGGGATAACTAAGGAGATTATGTCTCGAGGCCCACAGGTCCTAGACATGGAGTATCGAGAGCCAGATCAACTTGAGCATGGCCCCGAAGGGCCCATATTTTCTTTCTTTCAGCGCCTCCACTTTGTCAGTAACAACAACATCCATCACCTCGGCTTGGTCCTGTAGAAGAGATGGATCTTTCTCCATGAGGTAATGAGTCAGGGTATCATGGTATGTGTCACTCTGATCCTCAAAACCTTTGAATATGTGCATTTAATTCTTGTTGTTTCTAACGGGTGCTTGGATATTATACTTATCCACTTGACCATGTCTGGGGGGAATGATAAGATTCCCTAGTAAGATTGTGCCCATAGGTTTTGAGTTTCCACTAGGGGGATTTCTGAAGAGTCATCGTCCTCTCCCGTCATACTTACCACTTTTCATCTTACTTCCCTCTCATCCATCCCTTTACACTGGTCTGGGCATTGGGTTGGCCAATCATCTAAGGGTTGCACCTTGCCTTGTGGGAAGAAGGGGTTAAAGGCCCAGAAGGTAAAAGCAGCTGGCAAAAGATAAAATCCTAAAAATAAACCTCGAGATGCTTTGCCCATGGATCCCTGAGAAAGCAGTAAAAATCTTCTCAGCAAGAAACAAGAGGGACCCATAAAATAATAAAACAATACCTAGTCAGAGGATAGGGGGTCTCATCATGAGCCAACATATTAGGTCCATGGAAACCTAGTGGTATGTCACTACTGGCAGCTGGTAACCACACCAGGTTAGTGGCTCTTGGTTGCTTGGCCAAGAGAAAGGGGATCTCATCACGAGCCAACCTTCTCATTTCCGTGAAAGTGCTTATGGGTAACATTGCCACCACTGGTCACCATGCCAGGGTAGTGTCCCCTGATTAGCTTCTCAAAAGAAAAATAAATAAAGAAATAAGAATAAAAGGCATGAATGGGCTTGGAAACATTTGCATCTAGGACAGGTGCAACTCACCTTCTACAAAGGCACCCACAGGTAAGCCTTGCATTCCCCTGATATCACTGCACCCCTTGTCAGGATATCCCTTATCCACCTCATCCATTAACATGACTTGGATTTGATATTTTATGGAAACATCCCATTTTCAGTGGACACTAGCCCAATAGTACGCTCTGTCACTTCCTCCAAACTTGCCTTGAAGATTTGTATAATGTCTTTGAGCACTTGATTGGGTAGAAGGGGTTTTATGCACGTGTTTGATAAAATTGATGATTGGATGTGATTAACATTGCTATGATCCATGTGACTTATGAGACCATAGAGGGCGTATCTGTTGATGTGCAGGATCATACCCGACGGACAAGTACCATATTGGATAGGCACACATGGGGAGATGATTAGTTTGAACCTCCATGGGGCTAAAGAGCCCACCAGATGGATGTTGAGACCCCAGCAGGGGGAAAAGACATGACAGAGGGGTTTGCACCAAAGAAGAGGAGGACGTTCCACAAAAGCACCCTAACAGAGCCTCACCTAGGGGGGTTGTCCCCTCTCCACTGGAACATTGGCCTTGGAAGGTCCATGATGTCACTTAGGATGCCCATGACATCATCCAACATTGTGGATGTTTTGGGGAGGCAGTTATGGCATTGTGGCAGCTTGGAGAGGCCCAAGGAGGGCTAACATTTTTCTCCAGGAGGCCAATGCTACCGTAAAAAGGGCTAACATCACCCTAGAAAGGGCATTCCGTCTTACTTTTACTTGATTAAGGTTTCATTTATGACATTTAATGTAAAACAATATTATTTGGTATTTTGGCCTTGTTGACCTTTTGGTGACCTAAATTTTATTAAGGTCACTTGGTATTGTATAAGTAGAGAGATAAAACTCTCATATTGATCATCATATTTCACTCACCACTTGGTGAGGTCTGGAATTTGTGTCTTCCTTTAGGGTTCTTGGCTGAAATTTTGATGCACACTTGTTGAAGGAGGCTCTTTCTTGGATATTTTCTGCATTTTCTTGGTGGAAGGTTTACAACTAGGGTTTTTCCTAATGAATGGTTGATGAATGTAAGTGAAATTATGTAATTCTTCTTTATTTGAATGGTTATGGTATCTTTTTCTTTCATTTTAGTGGAATTTGCTGAATCAAACCCTAGGGAATGAGCACATGTTGGTGTCCTTGTTTCATGTCCCTACCAAGTTATGCTAAGAGCCATTTTTATTTGTTGAATATAGATATAGCCTTTCCATAGCAACACTCTACCTCTACTCTTCTAGCCTAGCCGTTTTATTCTTATCATTGAGTTAAGAGAGGATGAAAACACACTAAGGCCTAGGGTTTCTACACCTTAGTGAGTCGTTTTTCCCTAGGGTTTGATTGATGAATCCTTGCCTTAGCAACACTTCATCATTAAACTCTCTTGTCCTTAGCCATAGCATTTATTACTCAAGCTAGTAGTTTTAAATTACCTTTTGAGCTAGAGAAGGAGGAAGACGCACTAAGGCCTAGGTCTACTACACCTCAATCAACCGTCTCCCCTAGGGTTTGATGTTGAGGCCTTGCCTTAGCAACACTTCAACATTAAACTCTTTTGTCTCTATCCCTATCACTATCATTTCGTCCCTTCAACATTTGCAACTATTTTGATTCCATTTTCCCTAATAACGCACTGATCGAAGACTTCTTGTGTTGAGTACCTTGATCACACACAACTTCTAAATATTATTGAACAATCATTAACTACTTCTAACCCTAGATTATACTAACATTTACTAACCCTATTGTTATTATTATCTACTTGTGTTATATTTATACCTTGCAACACTTATTTATCTTGAAAGCAATTGAGTGATTGACTGAAGCATTGCTTCTAATGTTGGTATTGTTACATTGATGATAAATTGCCATTTCTTATTATGAAGATTCTTTAGCATTTATTGTGAAGTGATATATTGTAATCATTGCTATTATACCTTATTGATTTATTCATCGATATTGTTTTATATCAGAAGTCCTTGATTATATGAAGTACTAACCAAGAAAGTGATCTTGCGCATGTATAGTTTCCTTCTTGCTTTGTCTCCGACAGGTACACTTTTGGTTACTACTTTCGGTTATCTTTACCTTTATTGGATCTTAAGCCAGACTTTCTGATCGGTGGTGACTTGTGAGGGGGGGAATTTATCCTTAGATTTAAACCTTTTGCCTTCTCAAAACCCCCAGTCACTGGGAATGTCTCCCCTGGGCCTACCACCCTAAACAAAAAGAGCTATCCCTTGGAGGTGATAGTGGTGGGATAGTCTCAGTTTCGCGAGTTTTCCTTTCTTCCATCCATCTTTTACCATAGCTACAAACTGTGCGATAAAATTTTGGCGTTGTTTTCGGGGAACACCGAGTCAATTCTCCTCAAGATGACACTTTTCGGTAAGCCTTGCCTCAAGAGTATTTATCTTACAAGTTTATTGTTGGAGTTACTTCACACACACCTAGGATTTCTTTTTCCTGAGGATTTTCCTTGTTTATTAGTCATAATTAGTCATTATCCAGACTCTTATATTTTAGGAGAGAATATTCCACCTGAAGAATATTCTCTTTCAGTTGACACTTCAGTTTAACTAGTTGAGTTGAGTTTAGATGTTGCATTGGGATCATCACCATGCAACATTGGGATCATCACCATGCTAATTAGACCTTGACTTGGGATCATCACCAAACTGGCGCATTAGCCTTGATTCCCTAAGTTAACTCCTCACTACTCTCTGTTCAGTCAGTTAATTGAAGACTAGTTGACTAGTTAACTCAACTAGGTGACAGTTCACTACCGTAACTGCCTGAGAGACTAGAATAGGTGGTAGTTCATTCCTGTAACTATTGGTGTGTGTCCAGATCACTCTAGAACACCACTATGTCTCATTAGTTACTCTTGTACCCTATATCTATTGTAAATTATTCAGTCTTTGAGTGTGGAATACAGTTAATGAGAATTATTCCATTCTTTCTCTCTTGTTTCTTCTTTCTCAATTTCTCTCTGCAAATGTGTGTGGTATTTTATAGCTATATCTATTCTGTGCAGGTTCAACACATTTACATGGTATTAGAGTTGACAGATTGTTAAGCAAAATCTACACCAAATTTTTTGCAGGTACTGAAGATTCAAGAACACAGAAAGATGGAATCTATGTTTTACTCACCAACAATACTTCTCGCGCCTCATAACTATTTGGAATGGAAGACAAAGATTCCACTTCTTCTCAAAAGTAGAGTCTAATACCAAATAACTATGGAAATGGAAGTAGAGCCTGATTTTGCCGATGAGAAAAACAATTTTCTCAATAGACAAGATATGGCCAGAGGATGTATCCTCTATTTTATTTCTCCTGAAATTATCCATCAAGTATATGATGACTCACAAGACTTCACTCCAAATGAATTATGGACCATATTGGAGGTTCTATTTGGGAATAAAGAAGATTGTGAATATTACATGCAGGGGATTGGAAAGATAGAGCCAGAAGAGAAACCGTCAGAATATCAAGCTTCTTATTCTAAAGAGTCTTCTACAGAAGTATTTGCACAAATTTGTATTCCATTAATTGAATATGATGTTTACTTCATTTCATTTTTATTTTTTATTTATTTTTATTTTTATTTTTATTTTCTGAATTTCATGTGGAAGATATATGGCATGCATCTCAGGAGTCACATGTAGACACTTTTTCATGCACCATGCATGGATCTCAGTAGAAAAAAAGGGATCCGCGCACATCAGACTCAATTCTGATATTTTCTGAGAATCATTTTTATAAACACATTGGATATTTGAATTCCTCTCCGAAAAACATCCAATTTCAAAAAAACAAATTGTCCGAAATGGAGTCCCGGAAGTGAAGTTATGATCGTTTTAAAATCAACAAAATTTCAGTGTTTTTTCCGGAAACGACTGCATGGTTTTCAAAATTTCATCCAAACTTTATTTGGATATTCTTCATTACAAGAAGATAAAGTGGATATGTGTGGAAATATCAATGGTTCATATACTTCATCAGATCCGTGTAGACATCTACATCTTCAACAAAATCTTCAACGAGCACAAACTTGCACAGTTGCAAGGTCTTCTTGGAGTGAAGGACACAATTGCTTAGCAAATGTTTTTTGTTTCTTCTCATTTTTTATTTATTTTTATGCATTGTAATTCAAGGGGGGGTTTTTCCCATGAGATTTTCCCTCTTTCCTCACTTTATTTTTAGTGTATCTTTTGTACTTGGGTACCTAACATGGCTTCGTTTCCAGGACCCAATCTTTATTTTCACCATAGTGATGTTTAGGGGGGGTGTTGGAGTTACTTCACACAAAACTAGGATTTATTTTTCCTGAGGATTTTCCTTGTTTATTAGTCATAATTAGTCATTATCCAGGCTCCTATATTTTAGGAGAGAATACTCTGCCTGGAGAATATTCTCTTTTAGTTGACACTTTAGTTTGACTAGTTGAGTTGAGTTTAGATGTTGCATTGGGATCATCACCATGCAACATTGGGATCATCACCATGCTAATTCGACCTTGACTTGGGATCATCACCAAAATGGCGCATTAGCCTTGATTCCCTAAGTTAACTCCTCACTACTCTCTGTTCAGTCAGTTAACTGAAGACTAGTTGACTAGTTAACTCAACTAGGTGGAAGTTCACTCCCATAACTGCCTGAGAGATTAGACTAGGTGGTAGTTCATTCTTGTAATTGCTGGTGTCTGTCCAAATCACTCTAGACCACCACTATGTCTCATTGGTTACTCATGTATCCTATATCTATTGTAAATTATTCAGTCTTTGAGTGTGGAATACAGTTAATGAGAATTCTTCCATTCTTTCTCTCTTGCTTCTTCTTGCTCAATTTCTCTCTGCAAATGTGTGTGGTATTTTATAGCTATATCTATTTTGTGCAGGTTCAACACATTTACATGGTATTAGAGCCGATGGATAGTTAAGCAAAAGCTACACCAAATGTTTTGCAGGTACTGAAGATTGAAGAACACAAAAAGATGGAATCTATGTTTTACTCACCAACAATACTTCTCGTGCCTCATAACTATTTGGAATGGAAGCCAATGATTCTACTTCTTCTCAGAAGTAGAGGCTTATACCAAATAACTATGGCAATGGAAGTAGAGCTTGATTCCTCCGATGAGAAAAACGATTTTCTCAATAGACAAGATATGGCCATAGGATGTATCCTCTATTTTATTTCTCCTGAAATTATCTATCAAGTATATGATGGCTCACAAGACTTCACTCCAAATAAATTATGGACCAGATTGGAGGTTCTATTTGGGAATAAATAAGATTGTGAAGATTGCATGTAGGGGATTGGAAAGATAGAGCCAGAAGAGAAACCGCCATAAGATCAAGTTTCTTATTTTGAAGAGTCTTCTACACAACTATTTGCAGAAATTTGTATTCCATTAATTGAATATGATGTCTACTCCATTTCATATTTTTCTTTTTTCGAAATTTCATGTGGAAGATATATGGCATGCATCTCAGGAGTCACATGCAGACACTTTTTCATGCACCATGCATGCATCTCATAAGACAAAAAGGGAGCCGCGCACATCAAACTCAATTCTGATATTTTCTGAGAACAATTTTCATAAACACATTGGATATTTGAAGTCCTCTCAGGAAAACATCCAATTTCAACAAAACAAATCGTCCAAAACAGAGTCCAAGAAGTGAATTTATGATCGTTTTAAAATCAACAAAATTTCAGCGTTTTTCCAGAAACGACCGCATGGTTTTCAAAATTTCATCCAAATTTTATTTGGATATTATTCATTACAAGAAGATAAAGTGGATATGTGTGGAAATATCAATGGTGCATATACTTCATTATATCCGTGCAGACATCTACATCTTCAACTAAATCTTCAACGACCACAAGCTTGCACAATTGCGAGGTCTTCTTGGAGTGAAGGACATGGTTGCTTAGCAACTGTTTTTTGTTCCTTCTCATTTTTTATTTTTTTATCCATTATAATTCAAGGAGGGGGGGTGGGTTTTCCATGAGGTTTTCCCTCTTTCCTCACTTTATTTTTAGTGTATCTTTTGTACTTGGGTACTTAACATGGCTTCGTTGACAGGACCCAATCTTTATTTTCACCATAGTGATGTTCAAGGGGGGTGTTGGAGTTACTTCACACACACCTAGGATTTGTTTTTCCCGAGGATTTTCCTTGTTTATTAGTCATAATTAGTCATTATCTAGACTCCTATATTTTAGGAGAGAATATTCCACCTGAAGAATATTCTCTTTCAGTTGACACTTCAGTTTGACTAGTTGAGTTGAGTTTAGATGTTGCATTGGGATCATCACCATGCAACATTGGGATCATCACCATGATAATTCAACCTTGACTTGGGATCATCACCAAACTAGTGCATTAGCCTTGATTCCCTGAGTTAACTCCTCACTATTCTCTGTTCAGTTAGTTAACTGAAGACTAGTTGACTAGTTAACTCAGCTAGGTGGCAGTTCACTCCCATAACTACCTAAGAGACTAGACTATGTGGTAGTTCATTCCTGTAACTGCTGGTGTGTGTCCATATCACTCTAGACCACCACTATGTCTCATTAGTTACTCATGTACCCTATATCTATTGTAAATTATTCAGTCTTTGAGTGTGGAATATGGTTAGTGAGAATTCTTCCATTCTTTCTCTCTTGCTTCTTCTTTCTCAATTTCTCTCTACAAATGTGTGTGGTATTTTCTATCTATATCTATTCTGTGTAGGTTCAACACATTTACATGGTATCAGAGTCGATGGATTGTTAAGCAAAAGCTACACCAAATTTTTTGCAGGTACTGAAGATTGAAGAACACAGAAAAGTGGAATCTATGTTTTACTCACCAACAATACTTCTCACGCCTCATAAGTATTTGGAATGGAAGCCAAAGATTCTACTTCTTCTCAGAAGTAGAGGATTATACAAAATAACTATGGCAATGGAAGTAGAGCATGATTCTGCCGATGAGAAAAACAATTTTCTCAATAGACAAGATATGGCCATAGGATGTATCCTCTATTTTATTTCTCCTGAAATTATCCATCAAGTATATGATGACTCACAAGACTTCACTCCAAATGAATTATGGACCAGATTGGAGGTTCTATTTGGGAATAAAGAATATTGTGAAGATTGCATGCAGGGGATTGGAAAGATAGAGCCAGAAGAGAAACCGTCAGAAGATCAAGCTTCTTATTTTGAAAAGTCTTCTACAGAAGTATTTGCACAAATTTGTATTCCATTAATTGAATATGATTTCTACTCCATTTCAGATTTTTTTTTTTTGAATTTCATGTGGAAGATATATGGCATGCATCTCAGGAGTCACATGCAGACACTTTTGCATGCACCATGCATGCATCTCATGAGACAAAAAGGGATCCGCGCACATCAGACTCAATTCTGATATTTTTTTAGAACAATTTTCATAAACAAATTGGATATTTGAATTCTTCTTTGGAAAACATCCAATTTCAAAAAAAAAATTCGCTCGAAACGGAGTTTGGGAAGTGAAGTTATGATCATTTTAAAATCAACAAAATTTCAGCGTTTTTCCAGAAACAACCGCATGGTTTTCAAAATTTCATCCAAACTTTATTTGGATATTCTTTATTACAAGAAGATAAAGTGAATATGTGTGGAAATCTCAATGGTGCATATACTTCATCAGATCCGTGCAGATATCTACATCTTCAACAAAATCTTCAACAAGCACAAGCTTGCA
>ML801174.1:72837-88001 GCA_009831015.1 Picea engelmannii
GGGGGGGGGGGGTTTCCCATGAGGTTTTCCCTCTTTCCTCACTTTATTTTTAGTGTATCTTTTGTACTTGGGTACCTAACATGGCTTCGTTGCCGAGACCCAATCTTTATTTTCACCATAGTGATGTTCAGGGGGGGTGTTGGAGTTACTTCACACACACCTAGGATTTATTTTCCTGAGATTTTCCTTGTTTATTAGTCATAATTAGTCATTATCTAGACTCCTATATTTTAGGAGAGAATATTCCACTGGAGAATATTCTCTTTCAGTTGACACTTCAATTTGACTAGTTGAGTTGAGTTTAGATGTTGCATTGGGATCATCACCATGCAACATTGGGATCATCACCATGATAATTCAAACTTGAATTGGGACCATCACCAAACTGGCGCATTAGCCTTGATTCCCCAAGTTAACTCCTCACTACTCTCTGTTCAGTCAGTTAATTAAATACTAGTTGACTAGTTAACTCAACTATGTGGCAATTCACTTCCGTAACTGCCTGAGAGACTAGACTAGGTGGTAGTTCATTCCTATAACTATTGCTGTGTGTCTAGATCACTCTAGACCACCACTATGTCTCATTAGTTACTCATGTATCCTATATCTATTGTAAATTATTCACTCTTTGAATGTGGAATACGGTTAATGAGAATTCTTCCATTCTTTCTCTCTTACTTCTTCTTTCTCAATTTCTCTCTGCAAATGTGTGTGGTATTTTATAACTAGATCTATTATGTGCAGGTTCAACACATTTACACTTACATGGCGACTCCACTAAGGGTGATTCCATTATTTCTTTGCTAATTTCAAGAAAATTATCTAGCGACTCCACTGACGACGAAGCCAACTATGACTTCTCAATGTGATTTGGGAAACTACAAGCCTTTAGACATGAGTAATATCCCGGGATACCCTCAAGAAATACCCCTTGAATAAAAAAAATTGCTCCCTAGATTCACTGGTGGTGATAGGGAGAGATCCGACTATCACATGAGAAACTTTTAGGATTTCTTTCTATCCCATGCTATCGCTAATGATGATGAAGACTTGGTCATGAAACTTTTCTCTGCCATCCTTTATTGAAATGTTAGGGAGTGGTATGACAACCTCCCCAACACCAGCATCAAGACCGTGGAACAATTTGAAGAAGCCTTTCTCAAAAGATGGGTCATTCAGTTGGAAGACATCCGAGTACAATTAAAAAGACTTGAGCATATAAAGAAAGTTGAGGATGAATCTGTCAGAGACTTCCAGGATATGTTTGAGTACATACTGTATCAAATTCCTGAAATTCATCATCTTGAAGAGAAGTACCTTTTCCATCTCTATAGCCATGCACTTTTGGTACATCTGGGATTTCCCCTCAATAAGAGGAACACAAGGACGCTCAATGAAGCTCACAACATGGCTGCAAGGATTGAGCACAACATCTCCTTCTTTGAGATAATATGCCTCTTTACCTCGGGTACTCTTAGTATGGAAAGTTTTGTTGCCCTTGATAATTTTATTTGTGATTTCCAAGAAGAAGGGTAACAAACCACGGATCAACATGGGACTATTGAAGACACAGTTGAGGAGCTGGAACCTAAGAAAAATGATGAAGTATCAACTTGTGCTCCTCCCTCTGATGAATTCGTCCACGAGCCTTTTCCCCCTGCACAACAAGAAGATGATGAGGTTAATTACCCTCCTCTCCAAAATATTGATGATTCTCTACTTTGTGATTTGGGGAATGAGGAGGAGATCAATGAGCCTTTGAATCCTGCATGTTATGATACATAAGGTGACATAGTTGATATTGACAATTTCATACATGTCGGAAGACGTAAATGGGATGTAGTTGGTTTTGACATGGACCCCATTTACGACATTGAGAATCATTTCTAAGTGTTGCCTTCACAACATGATACTTTTGTTTTTGACCAATGGCAACAAGGAGATGATGTATTTACCGGTATTTTCCAAATGCCCAAGGATGACCTAGTACCATGTTTTCCTGATGATTTTTGGTCTGACCTTGAAGGTTTTGATGAGTACTCTTCTAAGAACTTGGAATCATCCCATGAAGAATATTATCAACCACCATTGTGCTCAGGTATTGATAGGAGTAAGGACGTTGTTTTCCTGAATAAGGATCATTGTGACAACTTTCTCCAGCCACCTTCGATTACTTTACTTTGTTGTGTCTCTAGAGGTTTAGTTGGGGGTTTTTTCTCTTGTATTGAGTTTCCTTTGGGGAAAACCCTAGAGTGCAAGAGTTGGTTGAATACTACAAGAAAAAGTATGTCATCTCAGTTTTTCAACTTTCCCTTGAAAGTTTTCCAATCCTTTACTAGATCCTTGTCAATCCCTTCTACGCCTTCAGATTATGAGAACGTCCTAGGTAGCCAGCTTGCAGAGCTTTTGAGTTAGTTTTTTGAACCTTTGACTTTTCACGATCCCTTCCTGAAGTAGATTGAGCACTTTCCCCAGAGAGTGACTTGGCATAATTTTATCCCTCCCACCCTCCTCCATGAGTTAGACTTTATTATTTTCGACAATATGATATATTCTCTAATTCATGTTATTTTTGTGCTTAACTTATCACTGTTTTGGTTTATGATGAAGCACAAAGGCAGGTATTGTGAGACATTGCTGGATTGGTTTCACTGGTCATTTGACTACACTAACATCCAGTTGACATGTAAGTGCAGGTAAGTAGGTAGGCATTTGCATTCGTTGTATATACCATTTGCATTGCATGCTAGAGTAGTTTTCTTTCACATTTGTACATATGTTTGTTTTCAGTTTTATATATATGAGCTGGGGGTGATATCACCACCCCAAATGATAGTTTCTATTGAGATCGAGAAAGTTACATGTTATGCCAAATATGTTGAGGTTCTCATGCGCTCTACGGTGAGCACATGTCCCCGAGTTGGAGCTAGATGTTATCCCCCACTTTTAGGAAGAACTAAGGAGATTATGTCTTGAGGCCCACATGTCCTAGACATGGAGTACCGAGAGCCATATTGACTTGAGCATGGCCCCGAAGGGCCCGATTTTTCTTCTTTTCAGCGCCTCCACTTTGTCAGCAACAACAACATCCATCACCTCGGCTTGGTCTTGTAGAAGAGATGAATCTTGCTCCATGAGGTAATGAGTCTGGGTATCATGGTATGTGTCACTCTAATCCTCAAAACCTTTGAATATATGCATTTAATTCTTTTTGTTTCTAACGGGTGCTTGTATCTTATACTTATCCACTTGACCATGTATGGGGGGAATGACAGGATGCCCTAGTAAGCTTGTGCCCATAGGTTTTGATTTTCCATTGGGGGGATTTCTGAAGAGTCATCATCTGGTCCGATCATACTTACCACTTTTCATCTTACTTCCCACTCATCCATCCCCTTACACTAGTCTGGGCATTGGGTTGGCCAATCATCTAAGGGTTGCACCTTGCCTTGTGGGAAGAAGGGGATAAAGGATCATAAGGTAAAAGTAACTGGAAAAAGATAGAAGCCTAAAAATAAAACCTCGAGATGCTTTGCCCAGGGATCCCTGAGAAAGCAGTAAAAATATTCTTTGCAAGAAACAAGAGGGACCCATAATTTTTTTTTCTCTTTTACATTCGGCAAGAAGCAACCTTAAATAGATCTAAAATCTATCTATTTATACAAAAGTTGTCTCAACTGAAAATCATTGGACTTCCTACAATATCTGCCTAAAAATAGAATACAGTGTGAATGAAATAACAACATGCAACTATTTTTAAGTTTTGATTTGATGTTTTGGCACTTCATTTGTCCCTTCATTTTCTCACAGATGCACTTGTTTTCTTTTGTTCTTTGAACTAGGTACACATGTCCATTAAGGCCACCAAAATCATTAGCTTACTGTCTTTTCCATCTGATTTCGTTGCCATCTGTCCCTTCGAATACGTTTACTGGGATAAAGAATTGCATGTATCTTAGCACTGGCTCGTTATGGGATGGCGAACAATCACAAGGAAGAGTAATTGTTCACGAATAGGATGACGTGGGGACAAGTGTCCAATAAGAATGTGGGATGGGTGGATGTGAGAGTGTAGGTGGTAGGGGAAAGCTTATACATTACATGTAGATTTTTTGGTCGAAAAGAGCCGATGAAGGTCTTCTAGTGGCTGATGATGCTTCTGTTTTGGATGTCGACATGTTCCAAAGCCCAATTTATCATATCGTTTTAGGGTATAATTATGGGTCGTGCAAAAATCTTATGCATTTCTGACTATGCTACCAATCTAAGATTGGATGAAAAGAAATCGTCTTCTTCCTTAGCAGAGTCGTCTGGACAGTTAATAATATCATGCTCTAAGATATCAAAAACCTGCTTCCATGACTTAATGGAATCCACAACTCATGGAGTTGTGTCTGATAGAACATCTGCATTTGGATTGGAATCATCACTCGATTCGTCAAGCTTCTTTGCATCTTTTCGTGGTGCCATAATCCTTAAGAAAATAAAACTAGCCTGCCTATAACAAGAGAAGTCTGTAAGCTTTTCTTTGAATGAAAAACTACTAATACCAAATGGTAAAACAACTTTGAAATTTGAAGTGCTTTATTCATAAAGTCTATCAGTCTTTGTATAGATCTACTGACGAATAATTTATTAGAAACTTAATGAAACGTATTACCTTGTGATTCACAATCTTTATTTAAGTCATTAAACTTAATCAATCATAAATGTCATTAATACTTCAACGGTTCGGTGTTCAGAAGCTTAGGATGTGACAGGATGGAAAAATCCCGAAGTCTGAAATTGTGGTGTGATTAATTAATACTTAATCATGATTAACCTCTGTTATTAAATGTTTTATTAACTCTTTAAAACACTTTTTACTTTTCGTAACCCTTATTACTTCGACGCTTTGATACTTTGGTGGTTTGTGAAATTGATCTTTGTTAAAACTCCCGAAGGGAAATCTCCCAGAGTGACATGGAAGAGATGACGTTATTCTTGATGACATGTCAAGAAAAGAGAGGTGCCACATGTCACTTGAAAACGTGTGAATCATCCAACAGAAATGTCAAAAATAAGTTCCACGTGTCAAGCCAATAAAATATTTAAAAGACACATGTCCCATGACACATCTGTAATTCCTTTAGGATTTATCACGAGTGGTTATCTTCAAGACTTCAGAGTTTCGGGGTTTTTTTTGTTTAGATTTGTTGGAATACCCAAAGCGCGAAGATCTGAAGCGACCATTAAAGATTTTCATTTTAAAACTCAGACAGCTTCTAAACTTCAGAGATCATTAGGGTCATTCGATCAAATCAGAGTAAATCATAGACGATCGATATTGTAAGCGCCTTATTGATAAATAACAACCATTGGATTTATTTTAAATTTAAAAGGCAACTCTCTAAGCTTTTTTTTTTTTGGGTAAAACTTTATTTCTAAGAGGAAAAATCTAAAGTTCAAAATATAAAAAATATATGTGTTCTAACAAGATACATCAATGAACCAATCATCTATATCTATAGAGTAACATCAACTATTTTTGACAAAGTATCATTCAATAAATTCAAGTTTGTCTCCATAGGAGTGGACATGGATCTACAGTCCATCATGTCGAATCTCTTCAGAATTTCCACAACATACTTTCCTTGATTAAGGAAAATATCTTCTGGGCTCTACCATACTTCAAGACCTAATAAATAGTGCATTGGGCCTAGTTCCTTCATTTCAAATTCAGCGGTAAGCTTCTTCTTACAATCTGTGATGATATTTTCTTCATCTATCAAGAATAAGTCATCCACATATAGAAGCAATATAACTGGTCCATCATCCACAATCTTGAAGTAAAGGTTGGAATCATCATTACTCTTGGTAAATACCAAGCTCATCAGAAACCTATCAATCCTTCCATACCAAGCTCTTGGAGCTTGCTTCAACTTGTAGACATGAGTCTTCCTGTCCTGTTCTTTGAAACCAAATTTTCACATCACATTGTACCAACTTGGTACACTTTCTCAGTTACAAGTCAATCTACATAAACATGTGTTGGTTCTATGTGCTTTCTGCAAAGCACTATTTGTCTCACTTCCTGAGAGTATGTCCTCTACTCTCTCTACAACTGTTGCTTGTGGAACTAGGACTCTGCACCTACAACTGCTATTTCTGAAGTTGAGAATGATTGTTCTATTCTCACTATATTTGTTGAACTCTAAGAGTAACTCCTCTACTTCATCATGACAACAACTTCATCTGAAACTGAGAGTGGCTCAATGATTAACACCGAGGGTAGATTATCCTCTTTCTCTGGAGGTAACTCAATCTTCTATTGTAGTCATGTCTCCATGGACCGATTAATGTATTGCACCAACTAGCACTGGAGATAACTCAATCTTTAATACAGGGATTTTCATACCTTCTCCCTTTGAATCTCATACTATATCAGAATCATGGTTGTTTTGGCTATCTTCATGAATATTGGAACTATTTCTTCAATTACTGGAGCAAGTGTCTTGTCATAGTCTTCCCCCTCTTGCTAGGGGAATCCTCTGGACACAAATCAATCTTTGTACATATCTATATTGTTATCTGCAACATGATTGATCTGTTAGATCAATCTTGGAAGTCACCATTAACTTCCCTTATGGCCTTAAGGAAAAATCCATATCCCATTCCTTTTGACTGGCTTCCTCTCTCATTGAAACAAGGGAATATTCTCAGGAGATTTCATGTCTCCTAGAGGTCTCTGAAGCTATGATCTAGTCTTCTCAACTCATGGCATTTTTCTGCAAGTCCTGGAAGATGTCTCTTTTTCTTATCTGATCCTTTCTGAGATTAGACTTACTTTGAGTCTTGATTTCTTCTAAGTCTACAAAAACTTCATAGTCTCTGCAGGATATACTTGTTGTTGAATACCAAGTCTTAATACAGAAAGTTGAGTCAAACTTCAAATGAATTCTGCTTTCGATCAAGGTGGTTTCATTATCCATTGACCAAGTCTATTGTGAGTTCTATTCTAATGTTTGGTCATCTTTGGATCCTTCTTCTTCTTACAATCAATCTCCATATGAGATACTTTGTATATCAAAAGTAGCTTCTTCTTCATCTTCTTTGGTACATGGATGTATACAGTCATGTATACAAATTGGATAGTCTTCTCCATGTCTCATCTAATATGTTTCCTCCTACAACAATCACTATATCTTCCTCATGGTTATCACCTATGACCTGCATGGAACAAGAACAACAAGGGAGAAACAACAGACAAGAATAATACTCTTTATAATAATAATAAAACAACAGTGAGAACAATTGTCACATTAGCTCCTTTAGAGCTATCACTTGTGACATGCCTGAAACAAGGGTAAAAAGTAAGAAATACAATAATAAGGAATGAGAGAAACACTCTTCTAATGTTGTGATCAATCATTCCTCCATGGTAACTTGAAAACAAAACAAGAAGTTTATCTAGAGGAGATGTTAGTTATATCTAGTAAATGATTACAGTAAGCAGTTATCTCAATAATGATCACATGGTATCTTAACTAATATCTCAATGGTGTATAATATTCTCTTAATTGGATCAAGTCAGATAACTAAATCATACCTGCTCTCTCAAGATATGCATAAACATAACCAAATGACAAGGATTTTAACTATCACTGTTCAAAGGGTTTGTAAATAAGTGAATGTATAGAGAATTCTTACTATGCCAGCAGATTCACACATAAAGATACATGAATGGCCAGTCACAATGAGAAAATGATATTTGCACGTCAACTCATCAAAGCAATGATAGGATGACAAGCATCAGGATTTAGACAAACATAATAGACATGAATTAAACATCCATGGGAAAATATAGAATAGACAAGAAAATGTAAGTTTGAATAGATAATTGCAAAAGAATCTTGTATACACTGATCTGCAAATGAGAAGCTTGAGTACAAAGTGTGAAAAAGTCTCCAAATTCGAACCCTTGGTTCATCAAATGTTTGTGGTTTTATAACCTTTACATCAGATATTCGGATCCTAGAATACTGGATCGAATTTAACAAAAATAGAAAATCAATATCTGACACAAGAAAATAGGCAGAGATCCTATAAAATAGGTCAACTCCTTATCTCAAGTGATCTTCATGTATTTCAAAATCTTCGACATGTATAGTAAGCCTTCCAGGGCTGATGGGTCTTCATAATATATGGGACAAGTCGAAATTTCCCCCTGCTGGCAACAAGACAGTTTTTTGCCCAGAAAATAGGTAGCTAATTTAACCTTTCCACCTTGCTAGGCATCTCCAAAATCAAAACAAAATATTGGTAATGATTACCTTAATTATTATTTATCATTTGGAACCGTTCTTGAGGCATTTGGACAAGAAAAACTTGGATCTGTGCAAAAACAATACCTCTCTACCCCGTCAGTGCTTTCAGTGGCTAAAATAGACAAAATTTGGGCCAGCTAGCTACCAAAATATCTGCTTTTAGTGGCTAATGAACAACTGAAATGTTCACCTAAGCCACCAAAAACTCTGTTTTGAAACTGGCTTTCAAAATTGCAAGAATGCATTTCCTTTCCTCTTTCTAATCTTCAAGATTCTTCATTTAAGTTTAGGGCTGCTTTAAATGAGTTGCAGAAGTCAGTGTTGCATCTCTATCTTCTTCAATTTCTCTATATATTCTATTAAGCATCTTCTGTACTTACCCTCCTTTTCCTTTAACAAAACGTAACAAAGAATAATCAACATTAACATTAACTGAGTGGTCTGAGGTCTCAGGAGATTATTCAACATCTTTGTTATATTCGAGAATCTCGATGTCTTCCTTTGAATAATTTTGTTGTTGCTCGCTCTTAGCAGAGTCTTTTAGATCAACTGTGGTACTTGGCTCTATATTTACAGTCCCATGGTTTTCTTTTATGCATTCAACTGAAGCTTCAGACTTCACATGTTTCACAGAAACAAATGTTTTGACGGGTTCAGAACTTGACCATATATCACGAACAACTTTACTCTTAGACTCGACATCTTGGTTTGAGGTTTGGATTTATGCAATAGTATTCTCTGAATTTTTTCTACTGTCATTTTCCGTATTTTTACTTTTAGTGTTCGTCACTGAACTGTATTCTTTCTCTCTGATTCCTATGTGAAATTCCATTTTCTCTTTTTCTTTCTCTGCAAGGGAATGTGATTGAGTGTTAACTGGCCTCCATACACCCTTCTAGGTCTTCATCCTCTTGTAATCACGTGTTGCCTTTGACCAGTCATTTGGCTGACTCATAGTCTTGATCCAGGATGTGCTCCTTTTATCTTGGAAATGATTTACTGAATGGGGAACTATAATTGTCAGCTGAGCTACTCTCCAAACTTGATCAATGCTGGCTAGTGTCCTGCCCAAGATCATGTCAGTGTGCCAGAGGTCTCTTGTGGCTCAACAACCTATTTTCGTGTGGTTTTCCAACTCTACTCTTGGACATTGATAAATGGAAGTCAAACTATATGTTTTTTGCATTTTCAAGCCATTAATGATAAGATGACTGGAAATGGCTTGTAGATTATAGACAACAGAAAATAACTAGGGGATAGTTTGAATAACAATAGGAACTTTCCATTTGTGAAAAACACAATATCAATCACTAATTCTTAACTATGAAGAGAACCTTGCATATGCCACAATCATCACAATGACATTGTTTCTTTGAGATATGATCATCAAGGAATCAGTTTGAACATAAATATTCCCCTATCTTGCCTGTCAAGATCACACAAAACCTCATCCAAGAAACCATTGCTTAAACAGTAAATTTGATCTCCTTTTGAACTGCCTGTTGTGCCATTGATCTCTGGATCATTCTATCTGCAATTTCTAATGTGTGGCTCATTCTTTCTCATGGACCTATGCCTTCAAACTCTCTGGATTAACACCATAAATAATTCAACTATGATATGGATTTTGAAGAACAATAAGAAGCAACAATAGTTTGTAAATAGAAGATCCTAAAGAGGAGTTTTCTTCCTATAGACACTTGGCCATAACTCGGTACCTGCGAATAATGGGACATATGTATCATCAACACAACCAGATCTCAATTTATGCTGCAAGTACTCAATCAACAATAGTTCTGCCTATTCGGAACAAAAACTTTGAACACTTGTAAGATACCATATAATGTTCAAACCTTCCTCTTCGTGACTCTTTGACATTTTAAACTCCTCTTCCTATAAACTCTGTGGGCACCTGCATCATCAATTACGTGGTTCATTCTTTTTCGTGGTCCAATACTTGCAAATAAAATTCCTTAGACATTTGTGCAATCATAACCAAAACTCAACCTCCCTTCCTACTCCTTGTGGCACCCTTTGCATGTAGTATCATGCCTGCATTAATTTTAAATAACAGTGCATGGACATATTCCACATTTCACAGGAATTCAGATATTATAATCTTTAAATATGGCGAGGTTTATTAGGTTAAATCATTGAGATATGTAAAAAGATTGATGTTGGCTCGACGTTCAGAATGTGGTTTGGTAGGTTACGTAACATATGGGCTTGGTTCGACTCATGGAGTTAGCATAAGAATAGGACATGTAGTTTTGAATTATGGTTTTGGTGTGATATGGCTTAGGTTTAGGATAGTTTAGGAATAAAACACTTAAGTGCACACATCACTTTTTTCTTAGGAATTTTAGAAATAAAATATACATTTCATTTCAAAGTATAAATAAGTCATAAAAACTAGGGTTTAGGAAGCACTGAGGATGCTTTGAAATGCAGGTGAAAACGATCACATAGAGTTGTGATGAAGATCTGGAAGTTAAAATACTGGCTAGAAAACTTTAGAAATGAGCATATTGAATAAAAGTTGAGAAGACACTCCAAAAATACCAGTGCATTTTTTATCGCTAACATATGGCTCCAACTGGGATGGAGACCTCCCTGCGAGATTTCCAAGAACCTGGTAGTTCCAGTCACCTTTAGCATTGGGCATGGAGTCATCTGGCCTTTAGAACTGATCCTCTTCAAAACTGTAACCTGCTTAGTGCCTGCATGTAGCCTACTATGCTTATTCATGAAAACTACTGTACTGATGCTTAATCAAGTAAACTCATGCTTCCAATGAAGCCATGTCAGAAACTGATTTACTGAATTTGTTCTTGATATTGACCCGAAAAATAATGGAATCCATATCATGCAGAAATATAATTAGAAAAGATGATAAGAATGTCCTTCATTTGACAAAAATGTTTTGATATTTATGTTACTCATGGATTCCATAAAATCATAAAAAGGGTCATGAAAGACCCAAAGAAATACCTCTTCATGTTGCTGATCCAACTGACTATATTGCAGCTGCTGATTTCTTTCAATGATCTCAATGCTGAATGTGGATTGCTCAACCTTTGTTGGAGAAAAATGCAATCTCAACAGCTGATCTGAACCTTTCTTCTCCCCTTCACCATATCTATGTAATCTGAATCCATCATGATGATATGTTGGCTCAACATAGCTAACAATTTCCTCTCCAACAATAATATCTTTGTAGGACATATCAAAACTAAAAATATATTCATTGGATTTCTGAGCAACTGATTCATAACAAGCATCAATCACAACATGCACACATTTTTGATCATCTCTCTACTGAAAAGAAGAACTAGATGAAATTTGAGTAAACAATAAGTATTCACAAGCCTTAACATCTTCTTCCTCATCACTGTATTGATCAAATATGGGAGTATCAAGGTAAGCTCCTAATGACAGAGATGAAGCTTCTTGAATAGCAGGATCAGCAATAAAATCTTGAAACAAATCTGGAAAAATACCACCTTGTTCCTTATGGTTACTGCAACTTCCCATGATCTACAAATCTGAAAAATGTGGGCTGCCCTCAGCATCTACTGCAGATTCAAATCAGTCACATGATAATCTGTCCGTCTGCTCATTTTTGTCTGAGATCTCAAATGAAAATACTTGGGTTATATGCGAATTAGAAACAACAGGTACATTTGATATGATGTCAATAGTATCTACAAACTTGATGTCAAAATGGAGGTCATCTAGAACCTTTGGATCTTTATGAAAAGTATCCTCTTCAACCACATACTTTTCAACACAATCATACTTTTCATGTCCATTAATTTAACAAAACAAATTATATTCATGACAACATTCTGGAAAAAGGGCATCAACTGAAAAGTCATATTTACAAAACAAATTGAATGCATCATGAAAAACTTTCAAAGAGATGATACTGGCGGTTGGAAGAGATCTACACCAGTCAAGGGCTTCTCTTCTCAATGAAAATATGAAAAGCTTGATCTTGACATCCTCGTGCACAATATGATGTTTACGAATAAACTCATGGAAATCTAGCAGATGTTCAGTTGGAACCTCCCAATATTCTCCTTTAAATGTAGGAAGTGTTAGTGCTCTGTAAATTTGCAGAGGTTGTTAGGAAAGAAGAAATCTATGAGAGGTAACTTTATCCAACCACTTCGAAACTGGAATCTAGCCCTACCAGCTCCAAAGAGGGATCTCTCTGTATGATTTAGATGTGTTTTGAACTTAAGATATTAGGCTAGTTAAATAAACAAGATTGAAAAGGTTTGTTGTTTTTGTTGAGTTGGCTGAAAAGGCTTTACGCATCCATTGGGCTATGGGGTTTGTGTTATAGAGATAAAAATCTAAACCAGAAAACAAAGATTCTTTTCACAGGGCAGGATAATGCATTCGTTGGATTCCTTTAGCAGTAAAATGATGAAAAGCAGAAAAGATGAGAATATCAATTAAACAAGCAGTTAAGAATTTCTTTACTGTAATATCAGAAGGTAAACATTGAGATCTTTCAAAGTCTGAAATAGGGTATACAAAGATAAATCCTGCAACATGCATTACTTTTAAAGATTTAGATTAGAAAACAATGTGACAAATGAGCAAGAAAACATTCAACATAGAAAATAAAACATCACTAATGAATAACGCGCGAGAATCTTGTGAAAATGTCTCTTTGTATTAATGGAAGATCTCTTGAAAAAGATTACAATCTTGTAGCTTGTAGGGCGTAAAGACCAACCCTCAATAATTCAAAGTGTGAAGTATTTACAACCAAAAATTACAAACGATCATGTCATTAAAGATCAGGATGTGGCTAGTCTAAATTTAGCTAACTAACTTAACAAGATACAAAAATCTAGGAAATTGTTTGATGATGTGTCAAAACTTCATGCTATTTTCTGGGTGAACCGTTGGTGAGGCCTCTGCACGACCTCTTCTAACTGGATAGCTGACTGGGCTTAGACAACTCATCGACTACTCGATCATATTGCAAAGCTCTTCCCATCGAAGGTGATTGGGAATGATGACTTTGAGCAATCTACAATATACTTCAGCCATCTCCGTGTACTTGGCGAAAGTTGGCTTGGTGATGAAGATGTACCGGATCTCATGATGTATGTTGATGTCCAATTGTAAAGCATCCAAGAATTCCTTACCAGTGATACTGCCTTATATTCCTGATAAATTTGAGATATCCTTAGCCACAATGGCTAATCTATTTTTATAATTGGGGAGTGTCATCAATTTATCATTTATAACTTTCATACCAGGAAGGCCTTTCTTCTGTAGAGCTTTGATCTTGCTGAAAACTCTTTGTATTCCTGCGTCCATGGTTTGGACCTTTTCCTCCAGCTGTAGCATCAGTCCTCTCTTGGTCAGGACCCTCTTGACCTCGAGGATGGTCTCCATCCTATCTTCAATTTTCAACTCTTCTAGCGCCTCTCTGGTTTTGGAATTTAGAAATTTGATGATCTTAGTAGCTTCTGTGGGCATCTCTCCCAGTTCTACTTTTATCTTTTGGATGGCCTACTGACTTCTTTTCACTAGCTCATTTTTCTTGAACATGATTTGTATCATCGGCCATATTTCATTCATGGACTTGGTGATGTCCATCCAAACACTTTCTTTGACCTCAACCAATGTCTTGCCTGCCACTGTTTTCTTATGAAGTTGTTGCAATTTCTGTTTGAGTTGGTCTGAGGTTTGTTTTTCCTTCGAGAAGTTGGTTTGGTAAGAAGACTTGAGTTCCTGAAGGTTCTCAATCTCCGTTTTTAATCTGCTAATCTCTGTCTCTTGTAAATTCATTTCTTCCATGGATTTAGCTAGTTCAACAGTCTTTTCTAAGGCTGTCAGTGGAGTTGCTGAAGGAATTTCTGCAACAGACATTGTGCTCAATCCTATGATTGGAACGACGCTCAATGGAATGATCTCCATGGGCTTTGACTGCTCCTGTTTTACTAGATTTTCCAATTCCGCTTCCATTTCTCTTAACTGTGCATTCTGCTCCATGATGAGCTTGAGCATCTCATCCTTCTCCCCTTCTGTCTCTGCTATTTCCTTTGCCTGTGAATCTTCTATTGGAGGAAATTTCAATTGTTTCCTCAACGATGCTATATCATCATTTTTCTTTTTGAGCATCTCCTCGACTGCTTTCACGTTTGAGGGATCATATCCAATCTTGAGGACCAGTTCCTCCAACATCTTAATCCTGTTATCCTTGGCAAAGGATGATATGTTTTCTAACTTCAACTGCGTCCAGACATTATTCAAAGATACTTGTAACTTGGAGGTGGTAATGGAAGCATGTGCCAATGTGGAGAAAACCGTTTCTCCAGTTTTCCTGTGCAGATCCATCTGATCAACTAGATGCACATCTTTAGTTTGAAATTCAAACGTTGCCCTTTTGTAATCGATGATTACCTTTGGGTTTGGCACATGTGCTTGCAGAAACACCATGTGCATTCTACCCTTCTCAATGTCAAATGCAGATAGCAGTCGGTGTTGTGTAGTGGATGTTTTCTTCTAGAACTGAGCATACGTGTTGTTGGTCAGCATCTAATTTTTCTTTTTGATCAGATCATACTTCCCAAAAATACTCAATTTCGATCCTATTTTGCTTGGTTGGCTGGCTAGTGGAGTATCTGTAGGCTTTCTGGGAAACATTGTAGTTGTGATTTGTTTGCTGCTTGTACTAAGGAGAGACTGATCAACCTCAAATGTGGTAGTGGATTGCATTCCCTTTTCACCAGCCATGTTAGGTGCCAGACTGGTTTTTGGCCTCTTGGTGTGTAGTTGAAATTCTTCAGATGATACTTTAGTGACAGAAGGTGACACATCTTGCCTAGG
>ML801174.1:90000-109319 GCA_009831015.1 Picea engelmannii
AGTTGGGGGGGGGGGGGTTCGGCAAAACCTGTCGACCATAGATCTGGGTGCCTGCTCTCGGGCCGTCCATCTATGTGTTGTGCTTAACTATGAGCGCGAAGGCATATGTGCTCTAGAAAACTTTGGATAAGTGCATATAGTGGGTTTTTCCCGAGCTTTTCTAGGTTTCTATCACTGAGGGGTTAGACATCAAACCTTTTAAACCTCAAAGACATGGTTCAACATTGACCATCGTGTTGGTTTTATTGAAATAAAGAAAACTACCCTATGCTCTAACCTAATTACCTATGACAATTAGCCCAGATTAAATTGTTGGACTAAGAAATTACTCTATCCTAGGGCTATCTGACCAAGATTAGGCAGTCTGGTCAGATTTATCCACTAACTAACCTAAATTACTTGGCTAAGATTGAACAGTTTAGCCAAGCTTATTCACTACTCCTATCAACATCAATTTAAAAGAACTTGGCCATGCTTGAAAGGTATTTACCAAGTCATTGCTATTGCATGAGGCTCTATCAAATTTCTTTTATGCCCTCTTTTATTCATTTTCTTTCTTTCTTTTTTCTTCTCTTTTTCTTTTTCTCTTCTTTTTTCTCAAATTATTTGCAGAATGAAAAATCATTTGACAAACAAAACCACTAAGAAGATAACATTTCAGTCACCAGTTGATCCTATAAATTTAAGGGTTATAACAACAAATCCACCTGGGGATGGTACTTTCCTTGTGAAGTGCCAAGCATCCTGATTCTCGATGTTCTGAGAAATTTTCTCAATAGTTGCCTCTGTTGCTTGATTGGTTTTATTTTGAAAATTGGAAGACAATGTTCAAAGGCTTAGGGCCTTCTCTGAGGGCTTCAACCATCTGATCAGATTTATTTCACTCAAAACTTGTAAACAACATAAAAATGGTTTGTACAATGGAAAAGTGTGACTGCAGGTTCCTACTAAGGAGGTGAATAGTGCTTCAACATTCTGCCATTTACAGGTCCTCCTGGAAGATTTGTCCCATCACTTTTGTTGAGAAAGAAAGCATTATTTCCTCTGAATTCTTGAATCATGTAAGGTCCCTTCCATAGACTGTCAAATTTTCCATGCTTCCCCTCTTCTTCATTTCAGGCATTCCATCTCAGAACCAAATCAACTAGCTCAAAGTCATCCTCTTTAGTTCTTTTTTCAAATATCTTTTTGATGCTTTCTTGGACGACCTGAGTTTTGTTGTATACTTCTTCTCTGGACTGCTGCAATTGGATCATCTGGTTTATCCTTCTTTGGGAGTCGTTTGGTTTGGCTTGCATCTCTTGTAGCAATTTCATGACAGGAACTCCTACGGAAGTGGGAAAAACTGCTTGAGTGACATAAACCAACTGATATGGTGACATACCAATTGACCTCTTGGTGGTCAGTCTGTCAGCCCATAGTGCGAAAACCAGCTTGTTATGCCAAGACTTTTTGTTTTCTTGCAACATTTTCTTGATAATATTCACCATGGTTTTATTTGATGACTCCGCCAACCCATTTCCCTGAGGATAATAAGCCATGGAATGTTCCAAACTAATATGATACTGGTTGCAAAAATCTATGAGCTTCTTAGATCGAAAAGCATCCTCATTGTCAGTTATAATCTTTTTAGGACATCCAAAACGAGACAAGATATTATTTTCAAGAAATTTAATAATGACAGAATCAATAGCTTGTCTTCTTGGTACAACTTTGATCCATTTTGTGAAATAATCCATAGTAGTAAGAATCCACCTGTGCTGACCAGAAGAGGGAGGATGTATTTCTCCGATGAAGTCTAATCCCCATTGCTGGAAAGGAGATTCAACAAAGATTGGTTTAAGGGGCAAAGGAAGAAGCTTCTTTTTGCCTTCGAACACCTGGCATTTATGACATGAAGTCACTTTCTGATGCACATTTGCAAATAGTGTAGGCCAGTAGAACCCAACTCTGAGAATTTTATTAGCTGTGGTCTTCCAACTCAGACGACCACCACAGTCTCTTGCATGAAAATCTTGCAATACTTTGTCAGCTTCATCCTTCAACACACAATTTAACAAAATACCTCGAGGTTCCTTTCAATATAGATTGCCTTCTAGAATGCATAATTTTAATGCTTTCAATTTCAAAAACCTAGCTTTAGTTTTGGTTAGACCAGGGGGAGCTTGTAAGTTATGCAAAACAAATATCAGGTTTGCGTACCATGGAGAGTTCAGAAATACCTCTTTCATGCTTGGAGTCACCTTCTCTCCCTGTTCATCTACTACAGCTAAGAAATTAATATCAAGAGCATGGAAATTGGATTCAACAATTAACTTTGCTAGACCTTGACCTTCAATCAATTTAGTAGGATAAATCTCTATGTCATACTCCAGAATGATAGCAATTAATTTTCCTCTCCGATCGTCTGGATTTTCCTGAGTTAAAATGTCTTTTACTACTGCCTTCAGAACATATGCGATGGTATGAGAATGGATAATATATACTCTAAAGTCTTTTATGGCTTTCACCAGGGAAAAATCTTGTTTCTCCATTATTTTATAATTCAAAGTAGCATCTCTTAAAGATTTACTGAAAAAGGCTATGGGTTGTTCATAGCCTTCGCTGTTTTTCTATAGTAATACTGTTGCAATGGTATGTTCAGAAGCGAAAGAGAAAAGGTAAAAATCCTTGGTGAAATCAGGACTGATCAAGACCAGAGCCTGTGTGAGTGCACATTTGACTTGTTCAAAAGACTGCTTGGACTCAATGTCCCATTTTATTTTTGTGTCCTTTTTTAACATGTTTGTGATGTTCCTGAGAAGCTCGATCAGGTTAGGTATGAATCTTCTCAGAAAGTTTATTTTTCGAATGAAAGACTGTAACTCTTTGATATTTCTTGGGTGTTCTAAGTTTTGAATGGCCTTGATTCTGCTGGGGTCTATCTTAATTCTGTCCTTAGAGATTATGTGCCCTCACAATTTACCTTCCTCTAATTCGAAAAGGCACTTCTTAGGATTCAAAGAAATCCCAAATTTCCTGCATTTCTCAAACACTTGTCTAAGATGTCGTAAATGTTCATCGGATTGGGAAAACAAAGTTACATCGTCAAAATAAATGACAATAAATTTGTCAAGTTCTTCCACAAAAGAGATGGCCATCGCTCTCTGGAAAGTGGCCACGACATTCATCAACCCGAAAGGCATTTTCACATACATGAAAGTACCCCACGGTGTCCTGAATGTTGTTTTCTCTTGGTCATCTGGGTGAACGAGGACCTGGTTATAGCCTGATAACCCATCTAGTAAGGAGATTTGGCTGGACCAAACTACCTTTTGTAATATGTGGTCCATTTTTGGAAATGGGTAGTTGTCCTTTAGAGAAACTTTGTTCAGGTTTTAGAAATCAATGAAAAGCCTGATTTCCCTAGACTTCTTTTGGGTTGGGACAAGATTTGAAACCCATTTGGAAAATCGTAAGGGAACTATGATTTTAGCATCATACATCTTCTTGATTTCTTTTTCTATCAGGGGAAGTAACTTGGGATTGATTCTCCTAAGTTTCTGCCTGAATGGTTTTTGATCTTCTTTTATTGGGATTCTATGTTGTATGATGCTCGTGTCATAAGATTTCAAGTCCTCATAACCCCAGGAAAATATGTCTGAATATTCCTTGAAAAGTTCAATGTATTTGAGTTTCTGCTCAGGGGGTAATGATTTGGAAAGTTTTACCATCCTGGGTTTCTCTTCTGTCCCTATATTGCAATCTTCAACTTCTTGACCACTGGCTTCAATTTTTGGTTTTTTAGCTACATCATTAAAATCAAAAAGGTCTTCTAAAGGAACTAAACCCCTAGGTAAAACATTACTCTTTAAATGAAAAACATCAGATTCTATCTCATCTTCACCTAAATCTCCTAAATCTATCTTATTTACACTATCATTCCCAAAATCAGATCTATTTACATTTTCATCCTCATTTTCTAAGTCTATGTTTGTACATTCGAAATCATTTTTACATTGTAGAAAATATTCAATTTGATCATCATTACCAATTACCTGCCAGTATCTGATGTTGTCAGGGACATTTGGTATTCACTTCACCTCCACCGTGTATGGGCGAGTGGAATGGAAAGATATCTTGCACACAGTTGTTGACTTAGCTAACCCATCTGCTAAAATATTATGTCCCCTAGGCATAACCTGTAAATCAACTTCAGTGAAACATTTAAGGGCATTCAAAACAACATTTCTGTAATCTCTGAGACGAGGATGTTTTACTGCATACTCACCTTTGATTTGCTTAATAATTAACTCGAAATTGCCTCTTACCATAATTTGTTTGGCACCAACTTTCTTTATAAGTTTCAGACCAAGCATCAAAGCTTCATACTCGGCAATATTGTTAGTGCATTGAAAATTTAATTTGTAAGAATGGTTTTTCGAATACCTAGATCTGTGATTGTGCAACCAAACTCCTGCTCCAACCCCTTCTTTGCTTATAGCTCCATTGAAGTCCATGCTCCAGAAATCTGCTGACAATTCTTCACTTATCAAATTTTTCCTTCTGTTTGCCTTGGTGATTTCTTGGCCTTCGTTCAGACTAGACATATCTTCTTCCAGCTGAGTGATTTGATCTCCTGTATCATTGCCGTTATATAGGATAAATGAATCTAGGTTATATTGTGCAGAGTATAGGGGATAGTTATGTGTCTTTTCTTGGTTGTTGACCATATATTTCATCAGCGTCTCTCTGTACAGTCTTCTCTGTTGCCCAAATACCGGGATGGTGGCATACGACATATCCAACTGCAAAGTGCCTTTCAACTTGCCCCCCCAAGACCTAGACATCAACATACCATATTTTGGGGGAATGTCTGCGACCACAACATCCATAACCATGCTTTTTGCTGGAATCTGAACTAGAGTGATCAAACCGATACATCTGAATTTGCTGGAGTCAAAAGAGTATAAGTCCTTGTAAGGTCTGGTGACCTTGAGTCTCGAATTTTCCATCACTACTTTAGGCATCAGGTTATGGTGCTTTGAGTTCCCTTTCAAGGATGAAAGGTGTAGGTGCTCTGCTTTGGCTCAACAATTATGATTTGTCCACCACAGTCTTCTAGCCATAAGTATTTG
Source organism: Picea engelmannii (assembly GCA_009831015.1). NCBI lineage: Eukaryota > Viridiplantae > Streptophyta > Pinopsida > Pinales > Pinaceae > Picea > Picea engelmannii. Next base: position 95,118 of record ML801174.1, read on the forward strand.
GTGGGTTAGTTGATGAAACCTCAGTCTGCGATGATATTTTTAGAATAGTAAGGTTTCTTTTTGCTGGAACTTCAACATTACCTTTCTCAGGTCTCTTCTCGGTAGAAGGCTCAGGGGCTCTCTTGGTCTCGACTACCTTCTTCATTTCGGTTAACTTTTTTGGGGAAATTCCATCTGTCTTTTTACTTCGTAGATTGTACTACCAGTGTACCTCCATAATAGAATTTTCAAATGCTTGTTGTTTAGTATATTCAGCTTCTTCACTTACCTTTGTTTGAGAGAGAAGGAAAAGTTCTTGCTCTTCCTGGGTGAGGAAAATAACTTCATTATCGTGAATGCCCATGAGGTTTATTTGAGTATCCTCTAGTTTTTCAGTTACTTCTTCTCCTTCATCAACATAATTTTCCTGTAGGTGTGGTCTGATCTGTTGATCAAGACCCCTCTGTTCTCTTTGATCTCTAGGATCTCTCTGCCTGATTTGAGGAGGATTCCTTCTAAAGTTAGGATTCCAAATTTGAGGAGCTGGTTGGTTTTCTCTAGGAGGGTTTCTTTCAGATACAGTGAGTCTCTCCATCATCCTTTCCATTTCTCTAGATATGGAATCCAATTTGGCATGAGAATAAGATGTGGAAGATTCTTCTTTAATCATGACTCTCCTCTCCGTCCTCTGTCGTTCCCTTTTAGCCAACAGGTTAGCCTCCATGCTTATTGCGCTTTTCTGCATGTCTTCCAGGGTGGTGGAATTTCTTTCCCTTAATTGATATAACATATCAACATCGAAACCGTCAGGGAATTTTATCAATGCTAAACCTTGTGGGGGTTTCATATCGGCTGGAATTGGGTTGTATAGATTATTGAAATGAATGCAGTAATCCTTAACAGTCTCACCTTGATTCCTTCTAATTATTTCTTATTCTGACAAGATTTGGAGAGGATTTTTCTTTACCTCCAATCTATCTAGAAAACTTCTTTGAAACGTTGTAAGGTTGAATGCTTAGGCATACGTAAACCCTTGTACCATTTATTAACGTCACCGGCCAAACTCTGTGCAAACAATCACATTTGAACGTCAACCTCATCTACTTCCTGCAGATCAAAATAGTCATTCATTTTTATCAAAGTGTTGTTGTGAGCTCAAGGGCCCTGTTCCATCGAACTGTGGAAGTCTCATTTGATAATCCTAGGGCATAGCATGAAGAGGTGCGACCAACACCAAGGGAGCATATCTGGCTGCCATGATAGGTGGAGGAGGCGGGACAACAACCTGGATGATAGGTGTGGTAGTGACAGAAGATGAGGAGGAGGAGGGGCTTGTTGGCACAAAGTGAGCGGTTTGAGGGATCATAGTGGGAGATAATATTTCAGGGGTCCGGGGTTGTAAGGTTTTTGGATCTAAAACGATTTTAGTCACAAAGCTGTCAGATTTTGTTCTAAACAGGCTTTGTTCAAAAATGGTGTCAAAGTTAATATCTTGAATGGTAACAAGTTTCTTTGGAAGAGAAGGGGACCTCTAGAGGGGACTATGACTTCCCGAACCTTCTACAATGGTATTTTTCTTGAGTAACTATTTTGGATTATCAGTTGCTATTGTAGGTTCTAGGTTTGGGTGAGATTGAGTGTAAGCTCTTTTGGGAGCCAGATTTCTTTTTGATTATATATATATATATAGTTTTATGAGTCCGAAATCAATATGTACGAGCTTTTAACAACCTCTAAACATTATTACTTTCTCAGACTTGCAATTTTTCAGAAACAAAACTTTTTTCTAGGGAAAAGAAAACTTGGGGTCAAAAAGTTCGTTCTTCCCCAGTATGGTCGCCACTATGTTAGCGCTCTGTAAATTCTCAAAGGTTGTTAGGAAAGAAGAAATCTATGAGAGTTAACTTTATCCAACCACTTCGAAACTGGAATCTATCCCTACCAGCTTCAGAGAGGGATCTCTCAGTATGATTTAGATGTGTTTTGAACTTAAGATATTAGGCTAGTTAAATAAACAAGATTGAAAAGGTTTGTTGTTTTTGTTGAGTTGGCTGAAAAGGATTTACGCATCCATTGAGCTATGGGGTCTGTGTTATAGACATAAAAATCTAAACTAGAAAACAAAGATTCTTTTCACAGGGCAGGATAATGCATTCGTTGGATTCCTTTAGCAGTAAAATGATGAAAATAAAAAAAGATGAGAATATCAATTAAAGTAAAGAAGTAATTAAGAATTTATTTACTGTAATATCAGAAGGTAAACATTGAGATCTTTGAAAGTCTGAAATAGGGTATACAAAGATAAATCCTACAAAATGTGTTACTTTTAAAGATTTAGATTAGAAAATAATATGACAACTGAGAAAGAAAACATTCAATATAGAAAAGAAAACATCACCAATGAATAACACACGATAATCCTGTGAAAACGTCTCTTTGTATTAATGGAAGATCTCTTGAAAAAGATTACAATCTTGTAGCTTGCAGGGCGTAAAGATCAACCCTCAATACTTCAAAGTGTGAAGTATTTATAACCAAAAATTACAAACGATCCTGTCTTTAAAGATCAGGATGTGGCTAGTCTAAATTTAGCTAACTAACTTAACAAGATACAAAAATCTAGGAAACTGTTTGATGATGTGTCGAAACATCATGCTGTTTTCTGGGTGAACTGTTGGTGAGGCCTCTGCACGACCTCTTCTGACTGGATAGCTGATTGGGCTTGGACAACTCATCGACTATGCGATCAGATTCCAAAGCTCTTCCCATCAAAGGTGACTGGGAATGTTGACTTTGAGCAATGTACGATATACTTCATCCATCTCCGTGTACTTGGCGAAAGTTGGCTTGGTGATGAAGATGTACCAAATCTCATGTTGTATGTTGATGTCCAACTGTAAAGAATCCAAGAATGCCTTACTAGTGATAGTGCCTTGTATTCCTGAGAACTTTGATCTATCCTTAGCCACAGTGGCTAATCTCTTTTTATAATCGGGGAGTGTCATCAATTTATCATTTATAACTTTCATACCAGGAAGGCCTTTCTTCTACAGACCTTCGATCTTGCTGAAAAATATTTGTATTCCTGCATCCATGGTATGAACCTTTTCCTCCAGTTGTAGCATTAGTCCTCTCTTGGTCAGGACCTTCTTGACCTCAAGGATGGTCTCCATCATATCTTCAATTTTCAACTCTTCTAGCTCCTCTCTGGTTTTGGAATTTAGAAATTTGATGATCTTAGTAGCTTCTGTGGGCATCTCTCCCAGTTCTGCTCTTATCTTTTGGATGGCCTGCTGACTTCTTTGCACTAGCTCATTTTGCTTGAACATGATTTGTATCATCGACGATATTTCATTCATGGACTTGGTGATGTCCATCCAGACACTTTCTTTGACCTCAGCCAGTGTCTTGCCTGCCACTATTTGCTTCTGAAGTTGTTGCAATTCCTGTTTGAGCTGGTCTAAGCTTTGTTTTTCCTTGGAGAAGCTGGTTTGGTAAGAAGACTTGAGTTCCTCAAGGTTCTCAATCTCCTTTTTTAATCTTCTAATCTCTCTCTCTTGTAAATTCATTTCTTCCATTGATTTATCTAGTTCAACAGTCTTTTCCAGGGCTGTCAGTGGAGTTGTCGAAGGAATTTCTTCAACAAACATTGTGCTCACTCCTATGAGTGGAACTGCACTCAATGGAATGACCTCCATGGGATTTGACTTCTCCCTCTCTTTTACTAGATTTTCCAATTCCGCTTCCATTTCTCTTAACTGTGCATTCTGCTCCATGATGAGCTTGAGCATCTCATCCTTCTCCCCTTCTATCTTTGCTATTTCCTTTGTCTGTGAATCTTCTGTTGGAGGCAATTTAAATTGTTTCCTCAGCGATGCTATATCGACATTTTTCTTTTTGAGCATCTCCTCGACTGCTTTCACGTTCGAGGGATCATATCTGATCTTGAGAACTAGTTCCTCCAACATCTTAATCCTGTTATCCTTGGCAAAGGATGATATTTTTTCTAACTTCAACTGCGTCTGGACATTATTCAGAGATACTTGTAACTTGGAGGTGGCAGTGGAAGCATGTGCCAATGTGGAGAAAACCATTTCTCCAATTTTCCTATGTAGATCCATCTAATCAGCTGGATGCACATCTTTAGTTTGAAATTCAAACATTGCCCTTTTGTAATCGATGATTACCTTTGGGTCTAGCTCCTGTGCTTGCAGAAACGCCATGTGCATTCTACCCTTCTTAGTGTCGAATGCAGAGAGCAGTCGGTGTTGTGCAGTGGATGTTTGCTTCCATAACTGAGCATACATGTTGCTGGTCAACATCTGATTTTTCTTTTTGATCAGCTCATACTTCTCAAAAATACTCAATTTCGGTCCTATTTTGCTCGGTTGGCTGGCTGGTGGAGTATCTGTAGGCTTTCTGGGCAACACTGTAGTCGTGATTTGTTTGCTGCTTGTACCAAGGAGTGACCGATAAACCTCCAATGTGGTAGTGTATTGCATTCCCTTTTCACCAGCCGTGTCAGGTGCCAGACTGGTTTTTGGCCTCTTGGTATGTAGTTGAAATTCTTCAGATGATACTTCAGTGACAGAAGGTGACACATCTTGCCTAGGAATTTTCTCCTTGGGAGCCTATGGTGTATTCGTCTATGAGACAATGACCGAGAGGTCCTGTTATTCTGTCTCAACCAGAGTGTTTGGCTCCCATTCTGTCTGGTTGACAAATTATTCTATCTCAGGCCTGGATGTGTGGACGTATGGGATATTCTTATTTTTGACCCTCATCTCGGAAATTATCCCGCATGGATCGTAGTGCCATGCAAAACTAACAAAAAACTTCATTTCTTTTAGCAGTTTGTCTACTTCCTCCTTGGCACCTCGGCTATTGCAGACGAAAGACCCAATCTTCCCTTTGATTATGAGCTGATGCTTCTTCTTCAGAGACACAAAATGTATGTTGTCAAAATTTATCATCTGCCTTATGTATTCCAGGGAAAAAATCCTCACGGGTAAATACCTGGGTAATTTATATGGGGCCAACTCACACCCATAAACTCTGATCTCAGTGTGGTTTTGGTACAGGTACCAATCACCAGTCTTTGTAAGGTCCAAGAGATGTAAAATCTTCTGAATTTCCTCGTTAATTCTAGGTTCGGGTTTGGTGCTGAGCATACTCACCACTAGGTGGTATAACTACTAAATGAACTGCTCGAAACTGAATTTTGTAGAGCTATTTCTAAGCACCGAAGTCCACGCTGTCACTTCCTGTGGCCTCCCACCTTATCCGTCTTCTGCATTGAAAAGGAAAATTTGTCTACTTGAAAGATCATGAACAGGTAAGCTAGTATTGAAGAATATCGGAACATGCCTTCTGTGGCGAATTTGATGAATTGTTCGTGAATGTTGTCCGCCAGGAATGTATTGTTGTTGAACTGAGTAGTGGGTCTCTCATCGGTGGAAAAGATGGACAAAAATCCCAAGATGGGTTCGTCCACCCATTGATCTGAAAAATATTTAAGAAAGGCATATAGTGATGTGATAACTTTGTTTCCCTTTACTGAGAACAGGGAGGAAGGATAAGGGGAGTTTGTAGTGGGGAGGTGAGCGGATTGTGCGAGGGAAAGATAAAAAATCTGAGCTCTTTGGGGGAAAGACAACTTCTGGTAGAGCTCTGTGATGATTTCGAGGTTGAAACGTGAGGGGGACTCGGCTCTGGGTATCTGCATCATCTGGTCAATGGTTTCTGATGTTATGAGGAAAATAATTTCTCCAGACGAAGATATAATGGCTCTTTGTTCAGGGATATAATGGGCCTGGAATTTGAGGGTGAATTCAGGAAAGTGGTGAATCTGGGGGAAAAGATACATGGGAAGATTTGACTCCCAGAGACCAATTTCATCGCTCTGGTCAAGGAAAATCTCCTTGAGCCATGATTGCAAGTCCATGAAGTCAAACTCGCATCTAGTGTCTGTAATTAAATGGTCCTTGTCGGCCAGGGGGATCCTGTCGAGGTCGAAAGGGGGCGGGAGGAAAGGGTTTTCCTCAACTTCTATTCTCTTTGATTTTGGCGCCATCATTGTAGAAATACCTTCAAATCAAACAATCATTAGTGGGGATGATGGTAGCTTTGGATAGTTGGTAGTAACGGAAAAGGAAAACGGGGAAAAAATTCTCTGGTGCGTTGATAGGGTAAATGGCGAGGGAATGAAAGGTGAAGGTGGTTTTTGAGCAAACGGATACCCATTGGGTGCGGGATATAGGTCAATGGGCTAACAAATAGGTTAGGAAATCATAAATGGTCAACAAGTCATTTAGAGCGTGAGATGGCAGGTGACAATGACTGAAGAATACGGCTGGGCGACGTGGCGGGAGTCGATTGGGGAGTAACCATGGTGAGAGGAATTGTAACGGGCGAGCAAGGGGAAAAGACTAACAGAGTAATGAGAAGTGACCTCTAGGGAAAAAAATGTGGACAATGACGTCATGGGGTGACAAGGTATGTCAGACCTTGGGAGGCGGTGGGAGTCTGACCCAATAGATTCCTGCCACGTAGAGATAAGCGACGTGCGAGGATACAATCCTATCTAGACCCCCCCCCTCTATTAAAAATAGATCGGTCAAGGGGGTCCGAAAAACACCAAGAGTCATTGATCTGTGTGCTTTCTTTTCAACCATAGATCTATGTGCGATAGTTAACCAGCATTCTGTACCCCCCATCGTTAAAGGCAGAACGGTTGGGGGGGTATGGAAAAACCTGTCGACCGTAGATCTGGGCGCCTGCTCTCGGGTCGTCCATCTATGCGCTGTGCTTAACTATGAGCGCAAAGGCATATGTGATCCAGAAAACTTAGGATAAGTGCATATAGTGGGTTTATTCCTGAGCTTTTCCAGGTTTATATCACTAAGGGGTTAGACATCAAACCTTTTAAACCTCAAAGACATGGTTCAACATTGATCATCGTGCTGGTTTTATTAAAATAAAGAAAACTACCCTATGTTCTAACCTAATTACCTATGACAATTAGCCCAGATTAAACTATTGGACTAAGAAATTACTCTATCCTAGGGCTATCCGACCAAGATTAGGCAGTCTAGTCAGATTTATTCACTAACTAACCTAAATTACTTGCCTAAGATTGAACAGTTTAGCCAAGATTATTCACTACTCCTATCAACATCAATTTAAAAGAACTTGGCCATGCTTGAAAGGTATGGACCAAGTCATTGTTATTGCATGGGGCTCTGTCGAATTTTTTTTATGCCCTCTTTTATTCATTTTCTTTCTTTCTTTTTTCTTCTCTTTTTCTTTTTCTCTTCTTTTTTCTCAAATTATTTTCAGAATAAAAAATCATTCGACAAACAAAAACACTAAGAAGATAACATTCAGTCACCAGTTGATCCTATAAATTATAGGGTTATAACAACGACTCCACCTGGGGATGGTACTCTCCTTGTGAAGTGCCAAGAATCCTGATTCCTGATGTTCTGAGAAATTTTCTCAATAATTGCCTTTGTTGCTTGATTGGTTTTATTTTGAAAATTGGAAGACAATGTTCAGAGGCTTAGGGACTTCTCTACAGGATTTAATCATCTGATGAGATTTATTTCACTCAAAACTTGTAAACACCATGAATATGGTTTGTACAATGGAAAAGTGTGACTGGAGGTCCCTACTGAGGAGGTGAATAGTGCTTCAACATTCTGCCATTTACAAGTCCTCTTGGAAGATTTGTCCCATCACTGTTGTTGAGCAAGAAAGCATTATTTCTTCTGAATACTTGAATCATGTAAGGTTCCTTCCATAGACTGTCGAATTTTCCATGCTTCCCCTTTTCTTCATTTCGTGCATCTCATCTCAAAACCAAATCACCTAGCTCAAATTCATCCTCTTTAGTTCTTTTGTCAAAGATATTTTTGATGCTTTCTTGGACGACCTGAGTTTTGTTGTATACTTATTCTCTGGACTGCTGCAATTGGATCATTTGGTTTATCCTTCTTTGGGAGTCATTCGGTTTGGCTTGCATATCATGTAGCAATTTCATGACAGGAACTCCTAAGGAAGTGGGAAAAACTGCTTCAATGCCATAAACCAGCTGATATGGTTGTTGCGCCTCTTTCGTCACCTTGGTGAGCAAATAAGAGGTGCTTGCAAGCTCAGTTGGGTCTGCTGAGTAGGACAGCTGTAGAGAAAAGAGTTAGAGAAAGAAAAAAAAAACTATAATTAAGAATTAAGCTAATAGATGCAATAAAAACTAAAATCATGAGCATAGGGACATAGAAACAAAAAGAACAAAAAGACCCATGTCACCAATGTTTGAGGTTGATCTATTGATGAAAACAAAGCACCAAGAAGTAAGGGGACTGAGTCCCTTCTTCCTCCAAGGGAAGGCTCTTGGACCCTCACTAGATAGCTCTTCTTACAACAAAGAAAATGGAAAATGGTGATGAAAGAACTCTTTACAAATCCACTCAATGGTGAGATGGATTGTCTAATGTAATGGTGCCAATGTGCTTGTGTCAAGGATGGAGTCCTAAAAACCATATAGGCAACATAACATTACTTTGAATTCCTTGAGAAAATGAGGTGCATTCATGGCTTTTTATAGCATTGCTTTGGGTTCTTGTTTAACTGCTTTGTAGTGTGAAAAGAGGCCATTTAGGGAATTATTAGGTCTTTGACCAGCCCACCATTCGGATCCAGCCCAGATTTGAGGGTCAAATCGGCTTGGGAGCTGAACCATAAGTGGTTGGGAGGCTGACCACTTTCATAAATGCACCATTTAGTAGGTGCGCGGCTTTTTGCGCTAACAGTCGCGCATCGTGCGCCTGTGCACGATTTCTACGTTCATGTTCCACGCATGTGCGCGTGCGCCCAATGTCTGCAAAGCGCTCTTCAACTTTTCACTACTTTGTATAGTTTTTTGACCTTTTTGAATGCTGTGGTATTAATTCAGGTCCATGAATGACTTCATCACTGTTTGATGATGCTGAATTCTTGTAACCATGTGCGAATGAAATTTCAGTGATAACAGATTCCCCCTGATGGATGAGGTTAGGAGCATACGTATAGCCGAAATCCATCAATGTTTCTTCTACTGAGAATGTTGTTGTAAGAGAGAGTAATAGTGTGATTGTCCAGAGTGATCCATTGGAGAGAAAAAGGAACCGGTAGGACCCGACCTTCCGTGAGGTGTGTAAAATATAAAACTTTGTACAAACGAGGCGGGCAGGCCCCATGCTCGTGTCATGTAACTCTGATAAAGATGACTGAAGCGTTGGTGTAGAAAACTGTAGTGCCCTCAGTGGTGGTTGTGATAAAGGCAAAATATAATTCTGCAAATGAACATACTCTGAATAGTAGGCAGTGATTGCGGTAATAAGTAGCAGCGATTATGTGGGCATTGATAGCCCAACCAAGTTCAGAGGTCTTCGGAAAATGAGAGAAATAACTGAAATAGTCACAAAGTAAGACTCACCGTAACATGAGAAAGTGTTGGCGTCGAATGTTATGGGGGTCAACGACAACAGGGAGAAATGGTGTTTCACCCTATGTCGTCCGAGATCTCTCATTGAATGGATAATGAGAATCAAGATACTGTCACCCTTCTGGAAAATTGTGCTGATGTCGACAAAAGTGGAACGCGACTCAAAGAAGCAAAGGGATTCGTGAAATCTACAGAGGTGAGGAAGTGGTAGAGGTACATGGATGAAGTCAAGAAGTGGGAGAACTCAATACTGCCCTTGGTTGGAGGATGTATGAGATAAAAAGTGGCCGCAACCGTGTAACGAGGTCGAGTGTCAGGGGGATGACAAGACTGGTGATAAGTTGTGCCAGAGGCGAGACAAGGTGAACAAATTCAGATGGTAGAGGTAAGTGACCTGTGGGGTACTCTGAAGATATGGACGATGTCGGAAAGGGTAGATGATAAGTAATGCTCCAACCAAGGGTGACATGGGTTGTGTTTGGCCAAAAGGAGGGAAGCAGGTCGCCAAAGGTGATGACAAAAAAGATAATGTAATGACTGGAAATAAAGGCGTTTGTACAATAAATAACGAATAATTGGGGAGAAATGTACAAATACAGAAACGGGTGGCCCATGTAGGGCATAATTTGCTTGGAAAATTGATGAAGGGTGGGGGCCCCATTGGTGAGTTTATGTATGAGGTAGTTGAAATGAAGGTAGGTTCGCAGATGGGAAAACTGATTGTGGAGGAAATGGAGGGTTCATGATACTGTGGAGGTGCAGGTAAAAAATAGAACCGAGAAGGGACAATCTAGGAGTCCGTGTGGGAAAGCTAGCAAAATGAGGAGAAGGAATATGTGGTTGATTCGCGACATGATGAAAGACTATTGGGACTCCCATCCCTAAAGGGTAATGAAGAATAGCATGAGTGTCAAAAGTGTCAAAAGGTGCTATGAATGGGACAACTCATGTGGGTAAGAATGCTACCGGGTAATAGTACCGAAGATGCAAAATGGAGGTGTGGGTACTGCAAAGCCGGGAATGGGGATCCTAGAGGTAAAAATCAGAGGGTGTGACTAGAAATGAAAGTGCCATATAGTGGGAAAGACTACATGCCAGTGCTGAGTATATACCTGAAGGGGTTGTGTCGATGTATGATGAGCAAGTACCTGCACACATGAAAACCAAATACCCGAAGTGAAAAATATCTGAAGAGAATCGAAGATATGAGCATGTATTTGATAAGTGTGACTAGGCGCATGGGTACCTGACCATGGTATGAAAAAAAGGCGCCACGAGGGCTCAGGATGAAAAGCGACCCAGGGACTGTTGTGATGTACGTGACGGGATGTTGATCCCGTGGCTGAAGACGGATTGAAAAATGGACATCGTGGGCTCCCGGAATGGTGAGTGGAAGTTTGGCAAAAGGCCTATATATAGCTGTGGGGCCCACATTGCCACCTCATTTGTACCTGTTGCAATAGTGAATGGATGAGTAGTTTTCAGAGGAGATTTGGAGATTCAGGGAGGGCGAGGCATCCGATTGGTGATTAGTGAGCTTTAGGTTAGTGGTTTGATCCTCCTGCATAGAAATAGGATTTCATTTTTTGGGTAGGGGTTGTACGGGGGACCGTACACAGACATTTAGTGGATATGGGCCCCACATGCATGGGCGATCTAGTGATAGGCGCGCATATGTGCGCACCTGTCCAAAGGATATACCTGCATGGGGGTGCAGTAGAGAGAATTTAAGGCGCGCTCGAAGGGCGCACTTGTGAGTTGAATAGGCTCACATACGTGTGCGTCTGTGGGTTGAAAAGGCGCGCACCTGGGCGTGCCTGTATGGTGAACAGGCGCGCTCGGGAGCGCGCCTGTGAAACAAATAGGTGCGCACTTATGCGTACCTGTGTAGTGAACAGGCGCGCATGTGTGTGCACCTGTGTAGTGAACAGGTGCGCATGTGTGCGTGCCTGTGGGTAACAAAACCGTGCCTAGGAGGCAAGGTTGAGGTGTATAAAAACGAGTCTTTTTGATGATGTTGATGGTTGCTTGAGCTGATATAAGACTCTGTGTTGTCTGCAGGTGGACAGTGGTGACAATGCCAGTGGGGTGGCAAGAGTGAGACTGGTCTCAGCTGCGAGACGCCGTGGCCATTGAGGAGCCCAGTGTGCATGCGACTTTGGCAACCTGTGGGTTGCTAAAGTTCTTTGAGTGCCCATTGATACGGGCACAGTAGTATCTGCTACAGTTCCTGATCCAGATGTGGAGTTTGGAGCTGCACTGATTCCTTGTGCGAGGAGAGCAGATCCCCTTCACTATGGTGGAGGATGTATATTTCTTGACTGGGCTCCCATTTCGGGGAACGCCCCTACCGGCGGAGCTGGTGCTGCTTATGGGTACGTTGCTCGCCACTATTGGTCGGAGATATTGTTCAGGTCAGAACTTTATGTCTGGAACGGTGGTGAGTATATCGTCGATAGATTCCCTGGCACATTGCTATATAGCAGTGGTGATTGTACGAGTATACGGGTCACTGGCGACCCAGCGGATTAGCGGTGGCCAGCTTCTAGTGTTGGAGAGAGTGTTGGCAGACGAGCGTTTCGCTTGGGGGATGACGCTGCATGCGAGGATGGTGGCACAGTTGGACCACTGTCGGTCTACTGATACAGGGGAGTTTGCTTTTGGGTCCATCCTAGTGGCCTGGTTTCTAGAGAGGGTTCCGTTGTTGCGCCCGAGGATTCTATTGGGGGCGCTTGGGGCACGAGAGCCGCGGTTGAGGCAGTGGTAGACTGTTTTGCTTTTCCATGGTGGTGGCGAAGGTGGCCACTTCTTTTCTGTAGAGGTGGCGCAGGTATGGCGACATATGCCGCAGGTGATATTACATTACCCCTATGCCGGGGTGGACTTCCGGGATGATTTGGACATGGTGCTACCTCCAGGGGAGGTTTTTGATCATCGAGGTATGTTTGGTGTTGGTGTGTATGTTTTTGCTTGTTTTGTTTTTTGAGATAGCAGTCCATATGTATATGATATAGATGCTGATACTATCTGTTGTTTGTTTTCATGTGCAGATGTGGCACCTCACGGGTGCGAGGTGGAGTTGCAGCGAGCACTAGAGAGACCGCCGCAGGGAGAGAGACGTCGGCGGGATGAGGCCACGGTGCAACCAGCTGATCCTGAGAGGGAAATGAGGAGGCGCCGGTTTGATGACCCTGGTGCTGGGCCATCACATGGTCCTTCGGCAGCGGCCATAGCGGATTATGAGGACATACGCCATTGTCTGGAGATGATATTGCAGGAGGTGCCTGAGGGCATATGGTCTCGCATCCAGGATGAGACTTTCTTGGAGAAATGTGTAGGGGCACCGCCTCCGTGGCGGGCCATAGTACGACGAGCAACAGTGGCTGCTGCGTTGACGACCAGATGACTGCCGCCGGGGCAGGAGGGTCTGGCAGGGGGTGGACCACCACCTCCTGGGGCAGGAGGTGGTGGGCCGCCACCACTTGAGGGAGGAGCAGGTGGTGGTTCTCCAGAGGCATTGTGAGTGGTGCTCTGAGGCATTTGATGTAGATATATTTTTTGTATATAGTCTGGTGAGCCCATTTTGTACCGAGGTGCTGTATTGGCCTGCGGATATGTTTATTTTTTGTATGTAAACATTCAGATGACACTGTAGACCTATATATATACATGAGTATACCTTTTGAGATCTATGTGGTGTTTACATGTTTTTGGTTAATGGTTTGATGATATCTATTCTATATATATGCTGTGACGTGATTGTGATATGTTTATGTATGTGTAGAGGTATATTGATGTGATATATGCTAGTCTAACCCAATATTAGCTAGGTTATCTGTGATTTGATTCAATTGTCTTGGAATATGTGTAAATGTAATGGAATCAAAATGTTAAGATAAAAGCCTAACCTGTAGGTATTTGCGAAAGAGGCAAGGATCACGGACGTGGTACACATTGTTGAGATGGAGAATGACTAGTTGAGAGTCGAGGAAGACGCTAAGGTGACGAATATGATGATGTTGGGCGTTGGACAGGAGGCCAATGACAGTAGTGTATTTGGCTTGGTTGTTGGTTGCTGACCCCAAACATATGCCACTTGAATGGAGCATTTCATGTGAGGGGGTGTAGAGAGCCCAAGTAGCCGAAGCGAGATTTTGTGTCCAACGGTTGGCGTCGTCGGCGTAACCGATGTGGTAGGTTGGTGGAGGAAGCATCTGTCAATAGCACAACGGATAGTTTAGACGTGAGGGGAGGAGAAAAAAGATTAAAAACTCTAGAAAAGAAATGACCTAAAGTAGGATGACTATGTTTAAGAGAAAAATTTCTTTAAGTATAACCCATTGACGGGTTCTTTGAGAGAGAGGCCTTCGGGGGAGGCCAGGATGTATGCGCCTTTGGTGAGGCAATGTTGGATAATGTATGGGCCATGCCAAAGTGATTTGAATTTGTCATGGCCAAAGGTATCATGAGCGATATCATAAGCCAGGACGAGGTCACCTTCGCGGAATGATCGAAGGTTGACATGGCGATCAAAGGTAGCCTTGGATCATTTTTTAGCTGGATCGTTGTTCTGTAAGGAAGATCGACGATCTTCATCCAGAGTCTCCAAGTTCAGCAAGCGCTGCTCCATTGGAGCAGTGTCAGGTAATAGCTCAATTATGGTGCGTAAGGTGGGAATTTTGCACTCGATGGGAAGAGTTGCCTCGACCCCATGGACTAAATGGAATGGTGTGAAACCA
>ML801174.1:149789-160889 GCA_009831015.1 Picea engelmannii
TGTACCATTGAGATCAGAACACATAAAAACCCCAAAAACGACTAATAGAACTCTGAAAACGGATCATGGCTCATCCGGGCACGACCTCTTCTACATGTGACCATAAGCTTCCCTGAGCTTCTCTTTGGAAAAAACACCTGTAAAAGTCATCAAAAGCCTCTGAAACCCATCCCAATGTGTTCATAGCATATCAATTATCCAAAAATGATTATTCAATCATAGAAAACAAATATAGGCTCACCAAACCATGTCCTCCATCAAAGAGGGCTTAAAGCTCCCTGGAGCTTCCTGAAACTTCAATGGTGAAAAACTTGTAGAAGAAGTTTTCAAAAGGCCTTGAAAAAAACACCAATGGATCCAGCATGTCCAAAAACCCCTATCTGGGCTTTTACGGCACCTCAATCGGCCAAAAGATGAAGAAGTTAGGCCTCCTTCATTTTCCTCCTTCAAGCTTTCTGAAACTGGCTCTACAAAACGCACTTCTGTGTGCATGAACCAAGAACACACTCCAAAATGCGTGTTTAAAACCAGCACAGAGCAGTTTCGAAAAATGGTCCAAACTGTAGGACGGTTAGGGCACCTCCAGCCCCCAACCGCCTAGCACTCGGGCACATGGCGCATGTGATCGCGCTCTGGGCAAAAGGGTGGTTAAATCGTTCACAAAGAAAATAATTGAATGACCCGTGGCGGGTGTGTGGTTGAAACCATGTAGGCATAAAACAAAACCCAAATTAAATCCATGCGCATTCCTATGTAGTGTGGTCACATGGATACAACACATGAAACCACGACTAAAATTGAAACACCCCCGCGCCCTTTTTAACGGTGGTCACATGTATATTAGCATAGAACCATATGCCATACCATTCAAACCATAATTTAAAACTCGCGCGCGCAATTTTGATACAAGGTATGGTCGTATGGGTAATGCGCAAAAGCCGTGGGTTGAATATGTTGTAACAACCCCGCGCCATTTAATAAAATGTATGGGCATATGGCGATACACCAAAGACCACGGGTTGGGGGCTAAGCCCCAGCCCGACCCCCCGCCACATAACCGTTTAATTAAATTCAAATGATTTATATTGCGCATAGTTTACAAGCAATATTGTATGGCGTAATGGTCGATGGACTTGGTTTAAAACTTTGGAATGGTGGGGGAGGTCCGGGGGTCGAACCTCGCGGCCTCCATATAATTTTAATAAACCACACAAAACACCAATAGCCAATAAATGGGTGCCACGTGGAAGCTCATGACTGGGCCACGTGGCACCATTCCATTGCTCAATAAATGCCACATGTCGCAATATTACTCGCCCAATGACAACCAATCAACGATTTCCACGTCACCTGCCACGTCGACTGCCACGTGTGAGTCGTAACATTATGCCATGTCAGCATCCGTACAGCTGTACGGACTGCCCAATCAGCATCCCATTTTTTTTTTTGCCTGTTTGGCTTGGCGAACAGATCACGATATCTTCTCCATACGGACTTTGTTTGAGAAAGTAAATATACCGCCGGAATCAGGAAGACAAGACAGACGCAATGGCACCATTTTCATCGCATTCCAAGCACTTTGAAAATTGAGCAAATTTTAGACCCCTGGTCCAGATTTTGATCAGCGCTAAGGCTAGTCACTTCTTATAAACTGTGAGTTGGTCTCTTTTAGTCTTTCTATGATACCATGTTGAAGTTTTACTTATACAACTATAAATTTCATTTCTTCTTTATTATTACAATCATTTATCACATTAGTTATATAAATAATATCACTGAAAGAGAGGCAATCAAAGAAACAATACATACACACAGATTATCCTGGGAAACTCTCATGGGGAAGAAAACCCAACAAAACTTCCTCAATATGGATAGACCAGAGACCGAACAAAATATCCTTCTCTACTCCTTCACTAGGAAGAGTAGCGCATCACTTAACCAAGAAATACCAAGAGATAGACCAAAACCCTCCTTGACGTCACCCCTAATTGCAACAATTTCTCCTCCAAGACTTATGCACTACATAGTTGGTTGGTGAGTGTGTTCAAATGAGACATTGGCCTCTGTTATAAATAGTGGTCTGGCCAACCTATAATTAGGTTTGGGCCGACCTATCACTTTACCCTCTTAATTTACAATTAACTGTCAAGGCACAATAGGGCCGACTTTTACTAAGGCACAATAGGGCCTAATTAAATATAATATAACAATATTATTCAACTCTCTCTTAGGTAGATTATTCTTTGAAGTTACAATATTTCAAAAATACAAGGGCTTGTATTATCTCATTCATGGGTGCCTTTGTAGAGGGTGTGTGGCACCTTCGTTTGCGATGTAATTTTTCCAAGCGCATCTTCTTTCCATTCTTTATTTCTTTCATGTTTTAAGGAGCAAGTTGATGGCCATTGTTCTAGCTTGGTTTCTAGATAACGACAATGTCATTCAAAAATACCTTGCGAAAATGAAAATTTTGGCTCGTGATGGGACCCCGTTTCTCTCAGTTGTGTAACTGAGAGCCACTACCCTAGCTTGGTGACCAGATGATGGAAATTGCATACCGCTAAATACCTATGATCATGATGGGTTGGCTCGTGATGAGACCTATGATCCTCCAACTAACTCCTTAATCATTCACTATCATTTATTTTTGTGTGGGTCCCCCATTTGTTATAGAGAAGTGTTTCATTTCTTTCTCAGGGATCCCTGAACGAAGCATATGGAAGGTCTATATTTAGGCTTTTATCTTATTAGCCAACAACCTTTGGGCCTTAAGCCCCTTCTTCCCATGAAATGAGGTACATGCCCTTCTTGGGTCACTAAATTCAAAGGGCTTAGAAGAGGGAAATATGATGGGAATGTAATGAGTAGAAATTGGTAAGTATGGTCAGGAATAGTACGGAAACCCCTTAAGGGACCCCTAGTCAGAAACCTTCTCCAAAGGTTGGCCACTTACTAGGAAATCTATGACACTCACCAAGGTGAAACAAGGTCAAAATCATAATGTCCATGCAGACATTCTATAATCAAAAGAAACTTAAATACAACATGTTTAAATGCCTCAAATATTAGGGTGATTACCTGCCACAATACTTGACTTGTATCGCATGGAGAAAGACCCATCTTCCTTCCAAAAGCTAGCTGGTGTGGTGGATGAACTGACAATGGATCAGAACATGGTGATAGAGTGAGATTTTGTATATGAAAGTTGAAATTTCTAGTTTTTGGGTCTCTCGACACTCCATATCTGCAACTCGAGGACCTTGAGTCATCATCTCCTTAATTATCCCACAAAATGGGGATAACATTTGTCTCCTACTTGGGGACATGTGCTTGTTGTAGAGTGCATGAGAACCACAACATCTCATGGTATACTTATGCCTACACTGAAACAAGAAACCATAGAGTGTAGGGTGGTTCTATCACCCTTCATCCATATACATCAAAATCCAAATGAAAACTAACCTAAAAAAGAAATTTTTAACATTTTTTTTAATTTCTAAACTAAGCATGAAATTGACATGCAAGTAGAGAAAAATGTAAAATGAAATTCATATAAACTAATATGAGAAATCAAGATGAAAATGAAAGGAAAACAAAATGACCTACCTACTTACTTGGGGCCCATTCCCTGAATAAGTCATGTGTCGCCTTGGTAATAATGTTTGAGGAGAGATCCATTCACTGGTAGTGGCATCCTCCTCTCTTCTGTTGTGGATAAGTTAAAAGAGACTGGCTCAGATATTTCCTCTATTTTGTAGGGCCCTAACCAAAGACTGTCAAACTTTTGATGCATTCCAGGTTTTTATCTCGTCTTGTCCCACATTAAGACATGGTCCCCTTCCTTGAAATATCTTTGCCTCAACTTTTGATCAAAGGTTCCTTTCACCTTTTCTTGATTCTTTTCCATTTGATCAAAGGCCATTCTTCAAGTTTCATCCAATTCCATGAGTTGATCAATTCACCCCTACAATGCTTCTTTATCTACAACAAATTGTTGGGCTATTTGTAACATTGGAATCTAGAGATTTATAAGCAAGTGAGATTCTAACCCATAAACCAACTCAAAAGGGGTTTTTTCAATGGAGGTATTGGTAGTTGTGCGGTTTTCCCACAAGGCATACTTAATTTTGTTTCCCCAACTCTTCTTGTTTTCCCCAATGATCTTCTTCACAATATTCATGACGTTTTTGTTGTTGGATTCTTCCAATCCATTTCCTTGAGGGTAATAATTTGAGGAGTGTGATAAAACAATCCCATAAAGAAAAACTCATTGAGTTCCATTGAGCTATAATATTTTTCATTATCGGTGGTTATATTAGAAGGAACACCGAATCTAGTAATAATCTTTTCCTCGAGGAATTTCATCACAACTTTTTTTTTTTCTTTCTTTGTTGGGACAAATTCCACCCATCTGGTGAAGTAATCAATGGCGATCAAATTCCATTGATACCCATTACTAGAGTTGTCCTTGAACTCACCAATGAAATCCAATCCCCATTGTTGAAAGAGTGCTTCTACGATGATTGACTTAAGGGGAAGAGTAGGAAGGCATTGCTTGCCGATAAAAAATTTGCATGGTTGACAAGATCTAACATATAGATGCGTGTTGAAGAAAATAGTAGGCCATGTTATTCCCTTTCCTATGGATAAATAAGGAGGTCATGTCTCGTGTCCCACAGGTCCTACACATGGAGTGTTGAGATCCATATGACTTGAGAATGGCCTTGGAGGGCCCATCTTTTCTTCAGTTCATCCCACCTATTAGCAGCAGCAACATCCATCCCACTAGCCTTGTTCTAAAGTAACAGTAAGTCTTGTTCCATGAGGTAATGAGTCTGGGTATCATGGTATGTGTCACTCTAATTTTTGAAGAACTTGAATATGTTGCACTGAATTCTCTTTCATTTCATAACGTTTGCTTGGAAATTATGCTCTTTAACTTGTTCATACCTGGGAGGGTGACATGATGTCCTAGTAAGATGATTCCCTTTAGGATGAGTTTCCACTGGGTGGGTCTGTGAAAGTTCATCGTCCATTCCCTCCATACTTACCACTTTCCATCATTATTCCTCTCATATTCCCCCACCTTGGTTTGGGCATTGGGTTTTCCATGCTAGGAAGGGTTGTACCTTGCCTTGTGGGAAGAAGGGGCTAAAGTCCCAGGGGTTAAAAGTAGCTGGCAAGAGTTAAAAGAAAAAATGAAACCTTTGAGATGCTTCTCCCAGGGATTCTCGAGAAAGAAATAAAGAGCTTCTCAGTAAGAAAAAGGTACCCATAATATAAATAAAAACTCAAGGTACTAGTTTGTGGATGGGAGGTCTCATCATGAGTGGGCTTATTAGGTCCATGGGCATGTAACGGTATGACACTACCATATATTTGGTCACCAAACTAGGGTAGTGGCTCTTGGTGGAATAACCAAGAGAAAGGGGGTCTCATTACGATCCAACCTTCTCATTTCCATGAAATGCTCGTGGGTAATGCTGCCACCTCTGGTCACCACGTCAAGACAATGTCCCCCAACATTTCCCTTGAAAATAAAAAAGACCAAAATCAATAAGACTAAGAAATAAAGGCATTGAATGATAGGAAACAATGGCATCCATGATAAGGTGTATCTCTCCCTCTATAGAGGCACCCACAGGCAAGACCTACATTTCCCTGCTATCACTGCACCCTTTTCCCAAACATTTCTCCTATGCTACTTCACACACACTTACATGACCTAGATTGGTTCTCACCTATAAACACCCCAAACTTAAGGAGGATTAGCCCAATAGGACATCCTGGGACCTTCTCCAAACCTGACTTTTTAAACTGGATAACGTCTTTGAGCATTTGTCTAGGTAAAGGGGGGTTTGATGCACATGTTTGGGTAATTTGATTATCATATGTGATTGAAATTTCTATGATACATGTGACTTATGAGCCCCTGGAGGAATTAATTTTTGTTGGTGCAGGACCTTGCTCGACGGACATGTACATATGGGGTAATGATTAGCTTGGACCTCCAAGGGGTTGAAAGCCCACAGATGGATGTTGTGACCCAAACCAAGGGCAGAGCGACACTAGAGGATTGCACCAGGAAGAAAGAAGGGTGTTTACCCGAGACAATCCAACAAAACTAGACCCACTGGGGTCTTGCCTTTCCACTAGGATGTTGACTCTTGAGGGCCCCTGATGTCATCATTTTGACCCTAGACATCATCAAGTCAGGGTTTGCATTTATGAGGGAGGTTTGGTGATAGTTTGCATGTGTGGCAACATTTAGGGCCTTTGGAGGCCAAACATTTTGCATTTGAGGCCTTGCGTTCCACCTTGGGGGCCTAATGTCACCTTAGAAGGGCATAACATCACCCTTAGATTTGATTTTAGGGTTTGATTAATGTTATTTATGTAAAAACTGGATTTTAATTGTAATTTGGCCATGTTGGCCCTTTTATGACCTAATTGTAATTAAAGGTCATTGATATTGTATAAATAAGAGAGAAAAACTCTCATTTTTATCATCATCTCTCATCACACAAGTGGTGAAGTCTGAAATTTGCACCCTCTTTAGGGTTACCAGCTGAAATTTTAGGTGCACTTCTTGGAGGAGGCTAATTTTTGGTGTTTCTTGTCTATTTTCATGGTGGAAGATCTTCAACTAGGGTTTGAGCTTGATTATTATTGGTGAAGTAAGTAAAAAAAATGTATTTTTTTATTATGAATGAATGATTATGGTGAATTACTTGTTTCATATTAAAGATTATGAAATTGCTTGCTTGAAACCCTAGGAGAAAGACATAAGTTATTATATTTTTCTCTATAATTTTCCACTTGTTTAAATTTCTCAAAGAGCACCTTATCTAGAAGTTGATACCAGATCCCTACCATTGTAACACTCTAGTAACCCTACTTCATTTCCTATTGCATATTTTATTTCAAATTGTCTAAGGAAAAGAGAAATTGCTAGGGCCTAAGTTTCCTTACTTTCTAGCAATTATCTCTAGGACTTGGATGTTTGAGGCCTTGGGTTACCAACACATATATCATCTTCTCCATCTCCTTTGAATAAGTATTATCATTTCTTTCCCCCTCTAAGAGTTGTTGATGCTATCATTGACTCCATTACCCTAGAAGGCACTAGTCTATTCACTACTAGTGATTGATTGATTAAACTACTTTCAAACTATATTATTTGGAACATCCACTAACTCCTACTAACCTTAGATTAGCCTAATTCACTAACCAACTTGTTGTTGTTGAAAAATATTGCTACATCCATCTAACAATATTAAATTGACCTCAAAAGTGACATATATTGCTAGCTAGACATTGCTAAATTTGCTTGTAACTATCTAATAACAATTTTCCTAGTTAAAGCTACCTTTTCTAGTCTTTTCTCAAGCATTTTGAAGAATAATTATTGTGGTTGTAAATTGTTTTACTGCTGCAATTTTATATCAACTAGTATATTTATTAATAGTTCATTGTCTTATGAAGCATTAATATAATTTTGGTACTTGGAAAGTGCCCTTTTTCTATTGTGTTGTCTTGTTCTGGGCATGTACACAATATTATTCACTTGATTCATCTCTATAAGACATAAAATAGCCCTTTGAAGTTGAGTGACCTGTGAGAGGTGGGGGGACTTTCTTATGCTTTGGACTTAGCCTTCTCAAACCCTCAAGTCATTCAGGACATCTCCCCTGGGGTACATTAATATACTCCTAAATAGAAAGGGCTTACCTATTAAGGTGATAGTGATAGGTCACTCCTGTTACAAAAATATTTCTTTCACTTGCCTTGGATTTTGGGAAAGTACAGATTGTGCGATAACATTTTGGTGTAGTTGTCGGGGTACACTGAGTCAATATTCCTCAAGACGACACTTTTTTGGTAAGCCTTTCCCTCAAAGCCTCTATCTTACAAATCTTACCTGGCGACTCCATTGAGGGTGGTCCCCTCATCCTTTTGATAATCTTAAGAAGATTATTTGGTGACTCCACTGATGACAACTCGTAGTGGACATTAATATAAACCTTATTATGCTTTGGTCCCCATCATCCTTGTGGCCTCTCCTAAATGGTCCCCTGAAGAGTTTTTTATCCCTTTAGACTTGACTAATATCCAAGGAGGATTACATGATCTCCCAAAGGATGTCGACTCTTGGATATCCAAATTCTTTGGAGAGGTAGGGGCTTGTGGCAATGCACATTGGACTAAATTTTATGAGATTTATGAGTTCCATCAATCTGAGAAAGAACATCCTGACACATTTATGATACTTTTCTTGGCCTCACTCACTGGGAGATCCAGAGATTGGAGTAATGTTCTCCCAAGTGGAATCCTCAAGACCCCTGCAGATTTAGAACAAGTTTTCTTGAAAATATGGGGTGTGGTGGAAAGTATGGCTTCGCTTTATTCTCAATACCTCAAAATTTGCAAACAAAATGACAAAAATGTTAGGGAATTTAATGATAGGTTCAACACCCTAATTGGTCGATTTTAACCCAACTTCCACCAAGAGAGCACTATTATCCAACACTATTTGAACTCCTTTGAAGGAAAATTACAATTTACCCTCAAGAATTGATTCCCTACAAGCCTCGAGGAAGCACAAGAGGTTTCTTTCCAGGTCGAGGAAAATCTTAGGTTCAACAATTCCATTCATCAGGTTAATCTTTTGAACAAAGATGACATCTTAGGGCGGAATGAGGAAAGCATGGAGGAATGAGAGCATGACTTCCCAGAGATTCTAGAGGTAGAAAATGACACCTTTCCTAGAAAATGGAGTATGGGTTTTACAAACATGGAGGATGCTTCCTTTTTTTCACAAAGACATGATCCCCCTAAGGATTTAAATCTCCCTTAAGATACCTTTGAAGATATTGAAGTTGAAAACTTTGAATACTTATATTCACAAATCACCGAGGAAGATGACGGTGAATAAGAATCCCCCATTATCTATCATGTTGGGAACATTGGAAAAAATACGGTGAACCTATACCTTTTTATGTTACCCTACAAATCAATGATTTCCTTCTCCATAATTGCGTTTTTGACCCAAATACCCCTAGAAAAATTATGACTGAAAGGGTTATGTACCAACTAGGTTTTAATATATCACAACCAAATACACAAGATGGTTTTACACGAGGTATTAACAAAGCCATGAATGTTTCCTTCCATGCTTGCCCTGATGTCTCCTTCAAGATCGATGTAATGGTGATAGACACATTAAGTAGTTGGGGGATTTTAATCTACAAGGACTTGATAGGAAAACTAACTGAGAGCTTCCAAGACCAAGTGTCCAAAGCTATTATACCCCATCTCGAAGGAGGATTTTTTACCCTTCACAAGGAACCCATCACAGGATGCCTCATTGAAAATCCCAAAGAACCCAATAATCAACTCCTCTGTGTGACTAATGGGGTGAAAAGTTGGTTTGTCCAAGGAGGAAACTTTGAGGATGAACTTAGCAAAACACCCAGAGGAATATGGACCTTAGAATTTGATGGTGCTCATTCGAACTCTGGTTCAGTGGCAAGCATTGTCCTAACCGCCCCATCTAAGGAAACTTACTACTACTCCTATAGACTTGAATATCATTGCACAAAAAACGTTGCTGAATACAAAGCTTTGATTATAGGTCTTAACCTAGAAATTGATAAGGGTATCACACACTTGAGGGTTAGAGGAGATTCAGACCTGATAGTATCACAAGTTTTTTTAAACTTTGTTGCAAAGAGTGAGAGACTAAAAAGGTATCAATACTTTGCAATATTTGTTGCGAAATCCTTTGAAGTAGTATCAATCGAAGCAGTTCCCAGAGAAGAAAATTATGTAGTAGATGCTTTGGCTATCTCAGCATCTAGTTTGCAACCTTGTGAGGGTCCCCTCCAGAACTTGTGAAAAATTGAGGTCCTATTTATACCATTGATCCCTGATAACTTAGAACATTAGCAATTCTTTGAAGATGATAATCAAATCCTTAGATTCATGGAAAACAATAGAGAATTCACCAATTCACAAGTAAACTTCCTAGTTGATTCTATGGACCTGGACGTAGTGAACTTGCAAAATAACACTCTGCCGAAAGGGTGCATCCCTTTAGAACAACTCTTTGATAGACACGATGTTTACAAAGGAAAAAAAAACCAAACAAAAAACAAATGAAGCCTTAGAATTCAACATTGGCACCGAGATGGATCCAAAAATGGTAAAAATAGGGAAAGGTACCAGAGAAAAAGAGAGAAATGAGATACTTGACCTCATAAGATAAGTTAAGGATACCTTTGCTTGGACTTATGATGACTTAAGGGATTATAGGGGTGATTTCATCCAACATGCTATACCTTTGATAGAAGGAGCCAAACCTTTCCGACGAAAACTAAGGAATATGAATCCTAAGTTGGCAAACCAGATAAAGAAGGAACTTCAAAAAATGGTAGATGTTGGTATTATATCCCCCATCAGATATTCATCATGGATGTCCAATTTGGTGGTTGTCCGAAATAAAAGTTGTGACATTATTCTATGCGTACACTTTCAAAACCTTAACCAAATATCTTTGAAAGACAATTAGCCCCTCCCAAATATGGAAAAATTACTACAAAGGATCACGGGAGCAGGCATGATGTCCATGCTGGATGGATTTTCTAGATACAACTAGGTATTACTCAAAAGAGAAGATCAAATCAAAACGAAATTTACCACACCATGGGGAACATTCATGTATTTAAGAATCCCATTTTGCCTTATGAATTAAGTTTCAACCTTTTAAAGAGAAATGGACTTTTCTTTTAGGGATCTTATTCAAAAAATTATAGAAATTTACCAAGATGATCTCACGGTCATGTTTGTTGGGTATGTGTTATATTATTTGCATGTGTGTGTGTGGGCACATTAGATTCAACAACTACGTCTGATGATCCCTCTAGTAGTGCCTTTTGTGTCGTGTGCACTGGGTGATTCCTAGGGGGGTCCCGGGGGGGCAGGTATGCCCCCTTGGTTACGCGTTGCCTCGAAAATTATTTTTGGGCGGTTTTTTCTATTTTTAGCGGTTTTCTAAATTAATCCCAGATTAATGGATTAGGGTTTTGGTATCTATGGAAT
>ML801174.1:175048-189282 GCA_009831015.1 Picea engelmannii
GCGATAACATATACTATTTGCATATTAGGCTAGTGTAGTGTAGTTTCATTTTATATTCTTTCATTTTGTATATATGCATGCTTATTTTTATTCCACTATATCATATATGAGCAATGGGTGATATCACCAACCTAATGATTACTGATACATTTGTTGAGATCTAGAAGATACAAGTCATTCCAGATATGTTGAGGTTCTAATGCACTCTATGGTGAGCACATGTCCCCAAGTTGGAGCCAGATGTTATCCCCTATCCTAGGGATATCTAAGGAGATCATATCTCAAGGCCCACGGGTCCTAGACATGGAGTGATGTGAGCCATATGACTTGAGCATGAACCTGGAGGGCCCATATTTTTTTAAGTGCAACCCACCTATTAACAACAACAATGTCCATCCCACCATCCTAGTCCTTAAGTAGCAGTAATTATTTCTCCATGAGGTAATGATTCCAGGTATCATGGTATGTGTCGTTGTTATTTTTAAAGCTCTTGAGTATGTTGCATTGAATTTTCCGTCATTTCATAAAGTTTTCTTGGAAATTATGCTCTTTAACTTGTTCATGCCTGGGAGGGTGACATGATGTCCTAGTAATCTTATTCCCCTTTAGGATGGGTTTCCATTGGGTGGGCATGTTAAATGCCATCATCCATTCCCTCCATACTTACCACTTTCCATCATTATTCCTCTCATCTTCCCCCACCTTGGTTCGGGCATTGGGTTTGCCATGCTAGGAAGGGTTGTACCTTGCCTTGTGGGAAGAAGGGGCTAAAGGCCTAGGGGGTAAAAGTAGATGGAAAGAGTTAAAATATAAAATGAAACCTTTGAGATGCTTCACCTAGGGATTCTCGAGAAAGGAATAAAAATATTCTCAGTAATAAAATTGGATCCATAAGATAAATCAAAACTCAAGGTACTAGTTGGTGGATGGGAGGTCTCATCATGAGTTGACGTATTAGGTCCATGGGAATGTAGAGGTATGACACTACCATCTATCTGGTCACCAAAACAGGGTAGTAGATTTTGGTGGCATAGCCAAGATAACGGGGGTCTCATCATGAGCCAGCCTTCTCATTTCCAGGAAATGCTTGTGGGTAACGTTATCACCTATGGTAACCATGCCAGGACAGTGTCCCCCAGGTTTTCCCTTGAAAATAAAAAAGACCAAAAGAAATAAGACTAAGAACAAAATGCATTGAATGGGCTAGGAAAAAATGACATCCATGATAAGGTGCAACTCTCCCTCTACATAGGAACCCACAGGCAAGACCTACATTTCCCTTTTATCACTGTGCCCTTTCCCAAACATTTCTCCTATGCCACTTCACACACACATACATGACCTAGATTAGTTATCAACTGGAAAAACCCCAAACTTAAGGAGGATTATCCCAATAGGACATCCTAAGACCTTCTCCAAACATGACTTGTTAAACTGCATAACTTATTTGACCATTTTTCTAGGTAAAGGGGGGTTTGATGCACATGTTTGGGTAATTTGATTATCAGATGTGATTGAAATTGCTATGATACTTGTGACTTATGAGCACCTGGAGGGTGTACTTTTTGTTGTTGCATGACCTTTCCTGATGGACAGGTGCATATGGGAAAATGATTAGCTCGGACTTCCATGGGGCTGAAAGCTCACAGATGGATGTTGTGACCCCAACCAAGGGAAGAGAGACACCATAGGATTGCACCAGGAAGAAAGAAGGGTGTTTCCCCCGAGACACTCTGAAATACCTATCCCCAGGGGGGTCTTGCCTTTCCACCAGGACGTTGACCCTTGAGGGCCCCTGATGTCATCATTTTGACCCTAGACGTCATCCAGTCGGGGTTTGCATCTATGAGGGTGGTTTGGTGCTACTTGGCACATGTGGCAGCATTTAGAGCCTTTGGAGGAAAAACATTTTGCATTTTAGGCCTATCATTCCACCTTGGATGCCTAACTTCACCTTAGAAGGGCATGATGTCACCCTTAGATTTGATTTTAGGGTTTGATTAATGTTATTTATGTAAAAACTGGATTTTAAATGTAATTTTTCCATGTCGGCCTTTTTATGACCTAATTGTAATTAAAGGTCATTGATATTGTATAAATAAGAGAGAAAAACTCTTATTTTTATCATCATCTCTCATCACACAAGTGGACGTTTGAAATTTGCGCCCTCTTTAGGGTTATTGGCTGGAATTTTAGGTGCACTTCTTGGAGGAGGGTAATTTTTGGTGTTTCTTGGCTATTTTCATGGTGGAAGATATTCAACTAGGGTTTGATCTTGATTCTTGGTGAAGTAAGTAGAAAATCTACATTTCTTTATTGTGAATGAATGCTTATGGTGAATTTACTTGTTTCATATTAAATATTATGAAATTGCTTTCTTGAAACCCTAGGAGAAAGACATAATTTATTATATTTTTCTCTATAATTTTCACTTGTTTAAATTCATCAAAGAGCACCTTATCTAAAAGTAGATACTAGAGCCCTACCATTGTAGCACTCTAGTAACCTTATCTAGAAGTAGATACTAGAGCCCTACCATTGTAGCACTATAGTGACAATATATAAAATGAGTTAGCACATCAGATAGCACAATCCATTAATAAACATTACAAACATGCCCATGGATAATAATCATATATTTGGAAGATATTGATAGGATGGGAAATGAGTATTTCTATTAATAATTGATCAACAGAAGTATCAACATTACAGACTTCCATTTTGGCACGGTTCGAAACCAAGAAACCAAGTTCCTTCCAACTAGTTCTCCACCACTTCAATCCTCCACCAAAGGCAAGCTCATAGAAAAGAGGTAATGAGGTTCTCTCGAAAATAAGGAAAGAGCTTTGGGGCTTAACATTGTGTTCAGACTTGAGGGACAAAGGGATGTAGACTCAATATGAAGTAATTTCTCCAGAGTAACTTTGCTCTCAAAGTTGAATGCTTTCTCCTTTTTTTCCATAGATCGAAATTATGCTCTTATAGCCTCCAGAATGCAACTGAAGGGCTGAGTCAGAACATTTCTAGTATATGGAAGGCCAAAGATCAGAGATCTTCTATCATGACATGGAAACCCAACCTCATTTTGTATTTTCTGGCACAAATCTTGATATACGTGAGCTGTAGTGGAGAAGCAAGTGTATACACATATTGCAAAGAAGTTAGGGAGCGTATATGTGGAAAAATATATATTTTTGTCTCTAGATTTATCAAAAAGGGGTTGATAAGTCTGCATAGGGATGGAAAAAGGCCCTCTGTGCAAGATAGAAATGGGGAGGAAAATCTTGCTATAACAGATTCCCCCTAATGTGTGAGATCAGAGGAGTATCTGCTATGGCTGAAATACATTATAAATAACCTAGAAGTGGAGTGGTAGAGAACCAATTGGATGAACTCAATTGCTCATTACATTATGTACTGACTTTGCATACATGGCTGCCAAGAATACAATGTAGATCCATGTGGAAAATATACCAACAAGTGTTCATGGCCATGAGTAGGCAAGTATAAATGCGGTTACATGCCAATAGATTTCATAGTCATGAACAATACCTAGTGAAACCAATCTCAAAATCAATCTGAAGATATCTGTATACCATGGAGTAAAATCTAATCTCCCATGATCACTGAAGTCAAATAGGTACTGGTCCAATGAAATGGAAGCAACAACTCAGGAAAGTTGTGTCCACAAAGTGATGTCTTCAAGTCTTCAATACAATCCACCAATGGTGCAAATCTACATCATGTGAATAAATGAGTTGAGGTCGAACACGATGAGACATCATTTGATTACCAATCATTGAGGTATACCGTTAACAAACACGAGACAACCTACTAATGATGAAAGTAGGTATCAATGCACCGAGTACATCTCTATAAATGTGAATAAAGGAGTTGGTGTCAAACACTTGAGAGATCCATTGATTAGGAGACATTGATGTATTCCCATATGTCAATGGTGAGAGAGCCTGCCACTAATGACTGCAAGTCTCAAGGTACTCATAAAAATCTAGGTCTCCTATCCAGAATACATGAGATGAAGTTGATGGAAAGAGACCCACTGAAAGGAGAGCAGTAAGTCATCTCTCATCAGTCAGCACGAGGAAGAAAGAAGGAGCTTCATGATTTGGTGGAGATCAGACGAAGAAAATGTTCACGAACCAATGACCCTGTGCATCTTTTGCGTGTGCCAAATGCAAGCGGTACACGAAAAAGACCCTCTGAATAACATCCAACGTTGAAAACTGCTGACAAAGGCGAGGAAACCACCAATAAGGCTAATGGCATCCAAGACACTGCATGAATCCCAAAGTGTGAATAGATGTCTTGCCATTGAACACAAGGGAAACCACCCAGTCAATGACCCATGATGAAATGTCGATTGCTGGGTTCAAGGTGACCTACCAATGATGAAAGTAGGGTCAGGGTGCATCATAAGACCAAAGTATCATGTGATTCTGAGACAAACTGAGGGTATGGCCGACATGAAAAGTCAAGATTTATGAGGAGTGGTCGACATAGGTTGATAGAATTCCTTTGAACAAGAGCATGAGACATACGGTGGACTCCGGTAGCATAGAATTAATGATATGACAACTAGATGCAGGAGGCATCCATAATGTTCTCTATAGTGACTGGAAGATTAACTAGTCGGTAGAAAAAATTCTGTAACGAGATCAACTTCCTAAGGCCATGCTAAACCCAAAATTATGATGATGCAAGGACTCAATAACTTTTTGATCTGTTCAAAGGCGACACGACTACTGCCAATTACAATATAGTACTCCCTTCCCACCTGCCTTTTTTTATTTTTTCATAACAAGTGAATGCTATGATACATAGGAGGGAACGAGTGTCGCAAGTAAGAAAAACTAGTTCTAGTAGTGGAACATACCTATTCTCAATGCAAGGAAATGCATGCCGGAGATGGACACTCAGGGTGATGTTCCTTCCAGGGTATAGGGTGTCAAATTGTGAAGGATATAAAAAAGGCTGTACTTGGTTGAGGTTGAAAACTTCTTGGGCCATGGTTTATAATGCAAAGAGAGAACTAGCTAAAGGCTCAATACTGCAAGCAAGGGCATGAGATGAAATCACAATTTAACACCAAAAAATGTCCTTTTTATATATTTTAGTCTACTTGGTGTGAAAAAAGGGGTAAACTTGTGCCAAATAGACGTCTTTTCAAATCCAATTTACGAGTGTGAAAAAGACAAGTTCACTCGACGATATTTTTCATTTTTGATAGCAAGTCAGAAAAGAGCTTAACTAAGACTTGTGATCTTTCAAATCCAATTTTAACGAGTGTGAAAGGGACAAATCACTTGGCGATATTTTCAATTTTTAATAAAGAGTCTGAAAAGATCTTAACTAAGACTCGTTTTTAGTTCTAATCAACATGTAAAGGGGGAGGCCAAGGTTCCCGTCACGGCCTTCTGTCGAAAGTCAGTATCCTGCGGATAGTTGACAAAAGCTTGGGAAAGTCCAAAGCTCTCCAAGTTGAGGAGGAGAAAGTGTTAACGAAGTACATAGTCTCTGTTATGGTTCGAATAATGTCTCTTAGTGGTAAAAAAAGAGGTGGGGGTATGGGATGTCTCGTCAGGTCATCCCAGTCAAAGAGGACTTCATCAGAACTTAAAGAGAGTGTATTCGAAGGAAGAATGAATCTCTCTTGTTCAGAAGGGGGAAGACTTGGAATGTTGATGATGTGACTGGAGGGTGCATCACTATTTTCAGGGAGAGTCAGTTTGACCATAAATGGCACCGGCGTGGTCACTTATTCAATTATAGGTTGAAGAGGATGCATGGTAATGGGGGTAGGAGATGCTTCACCCTCCATGGAGGGGGTGAGGTCAAAGGAAAATCTCAGCGGTGATACCGTTGGGATAATTAAAGTTGAAGTGGTGTGAGGAGGAACCATGGGTGTCTCAGAGTCTGAACAACTTTTGGGTGAACCCCATGCCTCTGGTATCCCAACAGTCACTGGGCACAAGTGAGTAAAATGGATTCCTTCACAAGTCCTATAAAAGAATTTAGGCTTACGTCTAAGATGTTTAGGTTTCTCAATGGGACTGGCCGTGGAAAGAGAGTCGTCTCCTGTATGATGAATTGGAGTCCGAGACGTGACACGGCTATGATCCAGGGTGAAAAGGATGGTGCCCCCAACATAATTGGAAGAGCTTGGAAGCGAGTTGTCGACATGATTTGTAGAAAGTGTTGACTCGTCTCCGACATGACTAGCAGAGGTGGGCGATGGTGCACTGGTGTGGATTACAGTGGTTGGGCTAGCGATAGATTGTGGTATTTTATTCCAAGTTACCGAAAAAGATTGATTCTGAAACATTGCAGGCCAGAAAGGATCCTGGTATACTCCTTGTCTTGGACTAGAAACATGGTGGTTTATGCCAAGGTGGTATGAAGAGGTCTGGACAGGCATCATCACTGAGGTATGCAAATAGACTGAGGTAGGATAAGAATTATTTGAGTGAGGATATATGTTTCTCCCTTGTGAGGGTGTTCCATAAGGAGGGTAGCCCGAATTGTAAAATTGATTCTCCCCATATGGAAGACCTGGGGGTACTTGAGGACCTGGTGAAGAAAAAGTGTTTAAAGGGACCGACATGGCAGATGAAAGATACATGGGAGGGGTGTAATAAGCACCCATATGAGCATTGGATCCTGAAAGAGAATAGATAGGATTAGATCCATAAGGTGGAAGGTTCCAACCTCCCATGGGAAAATGACTCATATCAAATGAAGAAGTGGGCATGGGAGTGATGGTGCCCCCAGGTCCAATGCTAGGATTCATATAAGTATACTAGGGAGGGGGTTTCACGTGGGAAGGCATATCAACAGAAAAATGACTAGAGACCCAAGGTGGGGATTGAGCATTGTAATTGTGCATACCATTGTAAAAAATGGAAGGGTCTGCCCCCATGAAATGAGGAGGTGTCATGGGGGGGTAGCGGTGAATGGAGGAGTAAAATGCACTCCACTATCCATGATAATGAAACCAAAAACCAGAGTCCTAGGACCAACTAGTAATCAAAGAGCATACCAAAAAGTCAAATGACCAATATGCATGTAAACAGGCTAAAGTGGCTGAGTGGCCTCCCTCGCTAAAGAAGGTATGCCTCGTCTAAGAGGGACTTGAGGCTCCTTGCTAAGAGGTAACATAATTAGTTATAAGGGCCCTCGTAGGATTAAGAACCAGTCGGTCAGATCCCCTCGGAGAGGTAATCTTCCATAAAGGTTGTGTGTTGTCCGACCCCTATTTGACTCAGGATACAAGCAGAATAACCCTTGCAAGTAATCTATGAGAAACCTAAGTCAGGAAACTAATCAACCACTGTAAATTCGATGCACAGGAAAACATCCATAAGTCTGGATTACCATATGGGCAAGGTAGCAAAGCCTAAAACCTTTAAAGTACTGCCTCTCACAGAGGTATGGATACTAGCAAGATCCCCAAATACGAATAAATCCACAGAAATATCTCTGACGCTAGGTGAGTATCCAGGGGTTATCCATTCAACAAACTTGGCATGACCTCATGCTTAACTCCGGTGTGAGTGGAGCCTCTTGATATTACCAATTATACAATGGATTTCTCAACTCCCTGTCTCAGACACATATGTTGATTTAATTACCTTGGAGAAGTTTACTCACAAAATCCTATTCCAAGGCACTAAATCCCAGGCTAGTTTGTGCACCCTAAACAATAAAATCGTTACTAATCAATTTTAGTTTAAAGCGTAAATTTTATTGGCTGTGATTACTCAAAAAGGTATGGAAATGAAACTCATGTTGTTATGAATCTACATAAAAATAAAAATAGATATAATGCAAAGCCTAACTTTAACTTTTCACTGAATGATATGCTAAATAAAAACAGTGCAATCTTCAATTTTAACTCTGGAACTCAGAATTAAAATGCGATCTTTTGCTAAATGTGCTAAGCTAATGATAAAGGTTCCAAGAAAAAAATACCAACCAATGAAAAATACCTATTTTTTTTATTTTCAATGTATTAAAAAGAAAATGCATGGACTGATAAGCGACTTGATATATAACTTCAACTGTGTATAAAAGAAATCACTCGAGAAAAATACCAAGCAAATAAGCAGACGACCCAACTACCAAGGACAAATAAAAAATGGAAAACAAAGAGAAAGACACCACCTAAAAATTCAACTCCAAACAAGTTTCCTTTCATCCCAGATAATCTCAATAGGCACCACAGAGACCTAAGAAGGCTCAGTGATCCTCAGAACCTACACAACAGTCACTAAAAAAAGAAAGAAAGAAAGGGGAAGTGGTATACGCGATTGTTCAAGAGAAAAGGGTGTATATATGCCTCTTGCAGTGGGACAACAAGTGTGTATACGCGAATGTCAGGGAAAAAAGGGCATATATCTTTTAAAACAAGGCTAGGCAAGGGTAAAAGGATGAAAAACTTAGACCCAGAGTGAACAGACTCTGTCCAACTATGATACAACAAGAAACACAAAGGAAAAAGAGCAATGTAAGAAGAAAAGATGCTTCAATCCTTAGAAGGAAGATCTATTCCCAGTGGAGTTGCCAATTCTGTTACAAGGGAAAAACTCTCTATGGCCAAGGGTAAACCACAACAGACAGGTATGACTGTAGAAATTAACTCAATTCCAACATGTGCTATATAAACTAATGTGAAATACGAGGAACAAGCCTACTTCGATCCAATCGTTTGATGTTGTTCCACCGTTGAGCACTTTGACCCAAAGCTTTACACCTGCAAGAAGTTCTCAACAAACAAGTGATGGAAGTGTATAGTGACAATATATAAAATGAGTTAGCACATCAAAAAGCACAATCCATTAATAAACATTACAAACATGCCCATGGATAATAATCATATATTTGCAAGATATCGATAGGACGAGAAAGGAGTATTTCTGTTAATAATTGATCAACAGAAGTATCAACATTAAAGACTTCCTTGTCGACACAATTCAAAACCAAGAAACCTAGTTCCTTCCAACTGGGTCTCCACCACTTCAATCCTCCACCAAAGGAAAGATCATAGCAAAGAGGTAATGAGGTCCTCTTGAAAATAAGGAAAGAGCTTGGAGGTTGAACACCGTGTTCATAATTGGGGGACAAAGGGATGCAAACTCAATATGAAGTAATTTCTCCAGAGTAACTTTTCTCTCAAAGTTGAAAGATTTCTCCTTTTTTCCATAGCTCGAAATTGTGCTCTTATAGCCTCCAGAATGCAACTGAAGGGTCGAGTCGGAATGTTTCTAGTATATGGAAGGCCAAAGATTAGAGATCTTATGTTGTGACATGGAAACCCGACCTCATTTTGTATTTTCTGGCTCAAATCCCAATATATGCGAGCTGTAGTGGAGCAACAAGCATATACGCATCTTGAAAAGAAGCTAGGGAGCGTATATGTGGAATATATATATATTTTTGGCTCTGGATTTATCAAAAAGGCGTTGATAAGTCTGCATAGGGAAATGGAAAAAGGCCCTATGTGCAAGATAACAATGGTGAGGCAAATCTTGTTATAAAACTCCTTTGATTAAGTATTATCATTGCTTTTTCCCTCTAATATTTTTTTTTCTATCATTGACTCCATTACCCTAGAAGGCACTAGTCTATTCACTACTAGTGATTGATTGATAAAACTACTTTCAAACTATCTTCTTTGGAACATCCACTAACTCTCACTAACCTTATATTATCCTAATTCACTAACCAACTTGTTTTTGTTGAAAACGATTGCTACATCCATCTTAAAACAACAAATTGACCTCAAAAGTGACATATATTGCTAGCTAGACATTGCTAAATTTGTTTGTGACTATGTAATATCAGTTTGCCTAGTTAAAGCTACCTTTTCTAGTCTTTTCTCAAGCATTTTGAAGCATAATTATTGTGGTTGTTACAAATTTATCATTGTTGTTGTAAATTGTTGTACTGCTACAATTTTATATTAGCTAGTATATTTTTTAAGAGTTCATTGTCTTATGAAGCATTAATATCATTTTGGTACTTGGAAAGTGCATTTTTTCTATTTTGTTGTCTTGTTATGGGTAGGTACACAATATTATTCACTTGCTTCATATCTATAAGACATAAAAGAACCCTTTGAAGTTGATTGACCTGTGATAGGGGGGGGAACTTTCTTATGCTTTGGCCTTAGCCTTCTCAAACCCTCAGGTCACCGGGGATGTCTCCCCTGGGGTACATTCATATACTCCTAAATAGAAAGGGTTTACCTATTGTGACAATGATAGGTCACTCCCTGTTACATCAATATTTCTTTCATTTTCTTTGGATTTTGGTTAAGTACATATTGTGCGATAACAGGCCAATAGTATCATTCCCTTAAAATCTTATGGGTAGTGGTACAAGATTCGGAATGGCCACCACAATGCCCTAAATGAAGGTCATCCATTAACTTGTCAGCTTCTTCTTTATTCACACATCTGAGGATTACCCCATTAGGGTTCCTCCACCTAAGACCGCTCTCTGTTAGGAAATACTTCATAGCTTTTAGTCTCGGGGATCTCCTTTTATGTTCTACCAAATTATCAGGGCAAGTGAGGTTTTTCAAATAATAAATGACATCTGAATACCATTCATTGTTCTCAATCTCACTTGCGATAAATTTGATTTGTTCATTCTCTCCTACCTCAATGTCCTTTTGATTTATTTATGTCATCATTTTGGCTAGTCCTTTCCCTTTAATTATCTTGGTTGGTTTGTTCTCCAAATTGTATTATTGTATCTATGAAACCCACTTTCCTCTTGATCCAAGGAAATTTTTTTGTGATAAAATGTCCTTTACAACGGGGTAGGGGATGAAGGCTTTGATCTTGTTATACTATACATAAGTTCGAAAATGTTTGAGAGACTTCACTAGAGTGTAATCTTGTTTTTCTGTAATGGTGTAATTCAATTTTGAGTCTCTAATAATTTTTCTCATGAAAGTGATCAATTGTTCATCCCCTTGATCATTCTTCTGTAAAATAACTTCTGCAATGGTGTCCTTTGAAGTGAAAGAAAATATGATGAAGTCTTTGGAAAATTTTGGACTAACCAAGACTAATGCAACAATTATTGCCTCCTTGATACGCTGGAAGGACAACTTACCTTCATTTTCCAATTCAAAATGGGCATCCTTCTTTAGCAATTTGTTAAGGGGCTTAACAATCTCGTCAAAGTTTGGAATAAATCTCCTCACGAAATTAATCTGACCAAAGAAATATTGAAGGAATTTCTTGTCTTTAGGGAGATGGATCTTCTTGCTGGCTTCAACCCTGACAAGGTCTATTGTTATTCTGTCTTTAGAAATTATATGACCCAACAACTTACTCTCGTCAACACCAAAAAATGATTTCTTAGTGTTGAGAGAAATGCCATACTCCCTACATCTCTAGAAAATAGTTCTCAAGTGTTGGATATGTTTCTCCCTCTTTTTGGAGATAGCGGTTAGATAATCCTGATAAATCTCTATAAGTTTTCCAATCATATCCCTAAAGGCATTCTTAAATACTTATAAGTTCCCCAAGGGGTGGTGAAAGAAGTCTTTATTTGGTCATCCTCTTTTACCAACACTTGATTATATCCTGAGAAACCATCAAGCGTGAACATCATTTCTACTCCAGTGACCCTTTGCAAAAGATACTCCATGTTTGCTAGAGGATAATTGTCCTTAAGTGAAGCTTGGTTTAAATTTATGAAGTCTACACATATCCTGATTTCACCAATCTTTTTCCTTACGATGACTGGATTAGAAACCCATGATGAATATCTGATAAGCTCAATTATTCTTTATCCAACCATATTTTGTAACTCATTTTGTACCCGTGAGGAAACCTTCAAGTACATCTTCTTGTGTTTCTTTCTAAAGGGTTTTGTGCCATCTACAAGGGGAATAATGTGTTGTATGACGTCTTCACGGTAATCCTTCATATCTTCGTAAGACCAAGCGAAGACATCGTTAAATTCTCTTATAAGGGTAATTATATTTTCCCTTTCATCAGTCATTGTTCCTTTCCCAAACTTGATCATATTTGAGGATTCCTCGGTTTCAATGTTGAATTCAATGATATCGTCATTGGTTTTGCTTGAAGGCTTCCCCTTATACATGTCATTCCGATCAATTTTTTTTTCTAAGGGGACGATACCTTTGAGTAAGGATGGGTAGCTATATCAATGATCTCAATATTCTCCCTTTCCACTAATATATTTATCTGGGCCTCCGAGAATTCACCTTCATTTTGGAGAAAACACAGAATTTGGATTTCGCTATCAAAAACTTGCCAATGCTCTAATTTGTCAGGTAGTGAGGGTCTGTAATTTACTTCCACTTTATAGATATCGATTTCCTTGAAAAGTTGTAAGGTGGAAGTGGAGACAACAAGGTTGTGTGCCAAATGATTATATTCCCTAGGGATGGCTTCAATAGAAAAGTTGTCAAACTTCTTTATGGCATCCCACATGACATCCCTATATTATTTCAACCTTGGGTTTTTAGCAACAAATTTCTTTTTAACTTGTGAAATGATTAAGTCAGAATCCCATTTCATATGCAGGATCTTGATGTTCATATCAATGGCCAGGTTAATTCCTAGGATAAGGGATTCGTACTCGGTGATGTTGTTTGTGCAATTAAACTCAATCCTATATGGGAAAAGGGTAGTCTTGTTTTCTAGTGATCATAGTACTATCCCTACACCCAATCCTGTGCTTGAGTGCGCACCATCAAAATATAAGCCCCAAGATCCTTCCTTATTTTCCCGATCAAGGAAATGAAGTTTTCCAAAATGAAGGTGTTGTGAATTCCTTCTTCTAGAACATGATGGGTTATATTGACATGATCCACATCATATTCGTTTTTTATCTTTCTTGGGGAAAAATATTTCTCCTCACCTTGGATGATATCAACTTCTCTTTCTTTGTGAGGCTCTGTCAATACTTATTGAATATGTTGCAAGAAAATTTCTTTATCTTGTTTTTTTTCTTGTCTCCATTCAACCTCCAAAATATCATTTGTTGGTAAATGTGTACTTCTTGGTGTTACCTCCTTTTATTTTCCCAATAGATTGATCATGCAATAAGCTTCCCTTTTAGCTACCTTCTCTCGTTCCTCTTGCAGGTATGTTTCTGACATCAAGGGGAAATTCTGGTGAGAAGAAGTCATCAATCTGATTAATTTGAAACATCTCTTTTAGACATTCCTCCTCTTGTATGAGAGAGGAGGTTATGTTCTCTTCTATTTCACACACTCTTTCTTGAGCTTCAAACAAAGTTGTAGGGTGTCTCCCAATTAAAACCCCATATAGGACTTTCATGGTTTATATGTAAGACTTGAGGATAGTATCCTAGGAAGGTTTTAATCTTGAGGGAAACTCCTTACGAGGCTATTGAATCTATCATTGAAATCCCTTATAATTTCCCCTAAATTTCTCTTGTAGTTGTAGAGTTGATCATAAAGAGACTGGTAATATTTTTTCTTTCCAAATATTTTGGTAAAACGTTCTTGAAAGAGGTCCCAATTCATGATTGTACTTGGGAGAATACGATCAAACCATTCCTTGGCCTTTCCAAAAAAAGTGTAAGAGAAGAGTCTCATCAGGATATCTTCATGTTGGTCATAAGGTTCTAGAGCACAAAGGAAGAAATCTAAGTGATATTTAGTTGTAATGAGATATTCTCCTGAAAATATGGGGAGCCACTCCTTGAAGCCCTTTTGGATTTTGTGAGAAGATCCATGGATCTTTGTCATCTCTAAAGGTTTGTACTCATCTTTGGCCCATGGGCTCCATGTAGAACTCGACGAGGTGGGCACGAGTGAGAGTGGAGGTGTGGAGGTAGTAGGTGAGGATGGAGGGTTAAGAGAAGTAGAGGGACAATCATGAGAAGTGGGAGATGATAGAGGAATAAACCTTTTGGATGAGGGCTCACGATGTCTGGAAGTGTTTTGGGGGTCGAGTAATGCCCCCTTTGGGTACTTCCCATAATGGAGTCACCAGATAAGATTTAGGGAAATATTATCAAAGGTGAAAAATGGAAAGTACATTGGGTGGAGTCACCATGCAAGCTAGGGAAAAGGCTTTTGGATAGTTTTCCAAAGTGTCATTAGGGTTCAAAAGAGGATTCAAAATCCTCCTTGACAATGATGTAAAATTTTTATCACACAAGTGGTAGGTTCAGCAGAGCCATACCCAACCACCAAATGG
>ML801174.1:209021-219200 GCA_009831015.1 Picea engelmannii
CGCCCTTCTGCCGCGTGGTCCCAGCCAGGATGGCATAAGCTTGCGAGCAGAGTGGACATTTCCGTTTCGGCTGTGCGTTGGAGAATGCATCAAGTAGCATGTCCATTCTCTGACCCATGCAGAGGGCCCGATACTCCAGATCCGCCAAGTGTCCACGGAGGTCGAATATGAGAGCCAGGTGTTCATCCCAGATGAGTGAGCCATGCACGCTGCCACCCTCGTCCACCGCCGCTCTAGAACCCACATCCAACAGTCGTTGTTCCACTGCACATTCTGCAACCTTCGTGCTCGCATTCTGGAAACTACAATTGTCGTTAACAGGCCAGGGTATTTCCTCCACGAGACATCCAGGGATGTAATCGACCAGTGCCGGAATGGGCTTGCAGTCCTCACTCTTTGTTACCACTCGGGTGAACTCCATAGTCATCAAGTCCTCCGTATACGGGATTTCCTCCACAATGCAGGGGGGAAACTCCTCCTCGATTTCCTCCTTCTGCCTCGCTTCCGGCGCTTTCTCCTGCCTCGCTCCCGACATTTTTCCCTTGACATCCCGGCTGCACCCGGCACCAGACTCAGCAATGGTGGCTAGCCAAGCCCGTTTCTCTGCTCGGGCGTTCTTCTGGAGAATTGATGTAGCAAGAGCCAGGGCCCTTTCAAGTTGTTCCTTACGAAGCCGCTGTGCCTCCTAGGCCGAGCCACGTCGGGGCGTACCTCTTTTTCGAGCCATGGAGAGGGCGCGGGGCTAGTGATGGTGAGAGCAGAAGAATGGTTGCAGGGATGAATTGCGTGCAATCAAGCCCAAACGCATTGGATGCAGCAAGAAATACAAACAACATAGCAATCGGGCCCAGAATGCTAAATGCGCGGACAAAGCTAAACACCAGAGCCCTCGGGCTATGAACAAGACCTTGGCAGGTGTAGACCTGCGCTTACCGAGCAAGTTGTAAATGGAATGAACCGGAGTCGAGGCCATCCTCTTGCTATTAACCATCGTCATTACTAATCCATTAAACTCGTACCTTGTCGCGCGAGGGAAAGGTCCCTCCGCCCTTAAACTGCAGCGATGGCCGTCCCCCATCATTATGTCATGCGCGTGGGTGGCGGCCGTCGGCATTTATGCCAGGGCTGGGTGTGGATCCACCTGTCTCCCTGTAGCAACGTGTCACCCCATCCGGGGCTATAGTATTCTAATTATTACATTAACAAGCATTTATTAATATTTTATTAAAACTCTTACTTTCTATTACAATTAATATTTTATTTAAACCCTAGAAATTCAAAATTTCTTAAAAATATTTTCAA
Source organism: Picea engelmannii (assembly GCA_009831015.1). Taxonomy (NCBI): domain Eukaryota; kingdom Viridiplantae; phylum Streptophyta; class Pinopsida; order Pinales; family Pinaceae; genus Picea; species Picea engelmannii. The sequence goes on from ML801174.1 coordinate 210,324, forward strand.
TTAAACTTTCTAGGTTTTTAGAGTCAACTTCATAGTTTTCCACCTCCCGTAGGTTCAATATTTATCTCTTATCTTCAGTTTCTTCTTTACCCGGGCTTAAATGTCTTGAAGATGGGTCTAGATATGGACTCGAAACATCGACCTCCGATTGTTAATATCGTGGTTCCTCCGAATCTTCTTAACAATAAGTATTTTGCAACAACAAAAGAGAAAGTGCTCAAAAATACCACAATTGACCATGAAAATTAAGCATACAACCAATACAACATTATGAAATTGTTAGAAGTGTATGCAACAAATTAATGTAGTTTTAGATGGTTGTAGAAAACTGATGGCATGAACCACCAACTTCAACCCACGATCACAGATTTTTCAATAATCTGTCAACAATTAACATTTGGGATACTTATCTGGCCTCAGATCAACACGAACAAGAACTCAAATTCCCTTTTTCCTACAACGTTGAATTGCACTCTATCATAGATAACTCTACGCAAAAACATCATTATGTGGATATACCTATGTGTTGAAGCATCAATGAAAAATATCGACGAGATTTGTCGCAGACAACTTTGTGCGCAAAACTCAACAAATAATACCAACAATTCAGAGACAACTCTGATATGTCGTAGAAAACTCTATTTGCGGTATTCAACAAATAATATGAACGATTCATAGACAAATCCATAAGGAATTCGACAAACAATACCATTTTGTTGCAGACCTTTAAGGGGTGATTCCACTACACCAAATCATGACTGTTTGTTCTTGCGAAGACAAATAATCATGAAATATTTTTAAATAGAGTTTTAGAACTTGGTTGGAATTAATTGCACATGTTATTTCCTACAAATTCATACATTATATCCAAGAAACAATATATTGAATTAATTCAAATACATATACCAACAAATTAACACACAACACTGGAGATCTCAATTAAAACATATCAGAATTACACTGGTTCTTTCGGTCATTCAATCCTTAAACATACAACACACAAATCACTTTTCACAGTTCTTTGTCGCACCCCTATCTATCCAATATTTGTCTACTATCTTTCTAACCTCTGTCTCCCCTCTCTCACAGATTCTTCCATTACATAAAAAACGAGAGCTAGATCTCTAAGAAACTCTAAGAAATGCCTAAAAATCCTCTAAGGATTTCTATCAATCCCCTGACTTGGTATTTATGTTTTATTACATAGAAAAAAACTCACACCTTCCAAACCATAAAATCTTTGATACCTTCTAAAGATATCATTTTAACTATTACAAATAAATGAAAATTTAGGGAACCAACTCCCTTGGTAAATGTTTATTGACCCATTTGGTCAATTCTCGATTTTACTGTCAGATGCTCCTACATCAGACTCCTGAGGAAGAAAATAACTATTCATCAGGTCTTCAAGGTCTATGCCATACTTGGAAATTTTTGCTACTATCATCCAAGTAGCATCCTCCACTGGTTGACCTTTCCATTTGACCAAGTACTGAAAATACTCTTTGCCTCTGGTTTTCTTCAATACCTTCATATCAAATATTGTTCCAATCTCCTTTTTCACTACTCTGGGTAGTTTTTCTTTCCATCCTATGGTTTGATCTGCATCACTTACAAGTTCATATGCTGAAAATTTCTCCTTCTCTTTGAAGGAATACAGATCTGCAACATTAAAGATTGGAGAAATTCCAACACCACTTAGAAGTTCTATTTCATATGCATTGGAAGAAAATTTTCTTAAAATTTTACATGGTCCAATCTTTTTAATTTTTAACTTATTATATGTCCCTACATGAAACCTCTCTTTCCTCAAATATTCCATGACCAAGTCACCAACTTCAAAATCCACTCGTCTTCTCTTCATGTCTATTCTCTACTTATACTTGTGGCTACTCTTTTGCAATTTATGTTTGATCCTTTCCTACAACTCTTGCATACTCACTACAAAATCCTCACCACCAACACTTATTAATTCATGTTTTCCCTAATTCCTCAACTCATACACTCCCCTAGGATGCATTCCATACAAAATCTTAGGGTTCTCATTCACAAGGCTTCTCAAAATATTTCCCAAACCTCTATTTACCACCTTTGTTTGTCCATAAGTTTGTGGGTGTCAGGTTGAACTAAAACTGAGATTAGTATCAAGATTCTTCCATAAGGTTATCCAAAAGTGTCCCACAAATCTCCTTTCTCTATATGAAACTATACTTTTGGGTAAACCATGCAATCTTACCACCTCTCTAAAGAAAAATTTGCAATATTTGTAGCACCACTGGTTTTTTTACAAGCAATAAATGTGTCATCTTAGAGAATCTATCAACCACAACATAAATTGGATCATTACCTCTTTGTGTTCTTGGAAACCCCAACACAAATTCCATACTCACTACATCCCTTGGAATGATTGGAATGGGTAGTGGTTGATACGACATAGTGTTCTGACATTTTCCTTTAGTACACTGACATTCTTCACTTTTTCACAAATTTCTTCACTTGATTCTACATACCAGGCCAAAAAAAAACAAAAAACATTTACTTTATTAAAAGTTTTATTTGGGCCAAAATGTCCTGACAGCTCTCCACTGTGATTTTGTGTTATTATGTTCTCCCTCATTGAACACTTGAGTATGTACAAATTACTATTATTGAATAGCAATCCTTCCTATATCATGTAGTCCAACCACTAACTCCTATTGCTGACAACTGGATTTTTACAAGCTGCATAAGAATTTTTTGAATTTGCATCATCTCGATACATTTTATTTAAACCATCAAATCCTAAAGTATTGACTTGAAATTATTGCAAAATTAAATTAATTCTACTCAATGCATCAACAACTTTATTTGCTTTACCACTTATGTGTTTAATCACAAAGGTAAAATTCTGCAGAAATTCAACCCACTTAGCATGTTTTTTATTCAGTTTTGGTTGACTACTTATAAATTGCAATGCATGATTGTCAGTGTACATAAAAAATTATTTGGGCATGAGGTAATGTCTCCATTTCTTCAGTGCCTGCACAATTGCATAAAACTCCTTATCATAAGATGAATATTTCTATTTAGCCTTATTCAGTTTCTCACTAAAATATGCAATTGGTCTTTGTTCCTAACTCAATACAACTCTTGTTGCAATCCCACTAGCATCAATATCAACTTGGAAAGGCTTATCAAAGTCTGAAAAAACTAACACAGGTTGCTTAGTGATCTTTTTCTTCAAAATTTGAAGGTTTCAGTCGACTTCCATTATCCACTTGAATTGTTGTTTGTTCTCTTTGATAGTTTCAATAATTGGAGCACATAATTGACTGGAATTTTTGAAAAAATTCCTACAAAAACTTGTTAACCCATGGAAACTTCTTACCTCAAACACACTTCTTGGATTAGGCCAACTTAATTTTTCTTGAACCTTTTCTGGATCCATCTTTAAACCATCCTCAAATATCCCAAATCCCAAATATATCAGTTCATTCTTCATAAAACTACATTTATTCAAATTAATCAACAACTTGTTTTCTTGTAAGGTACACAAAACCATCATGAGGTGTCTCAAATGTTCTTCCTTTTTTTGACTATATATCAAGATATCATCCAAATATACTATTACAAATTTCTCAATAAATTCTTTTAAAACCTCATTCATTAATCTCATGAAAGCACTTGAAGCATTTGTGAGCCCAAAATGCATAACTAGCCATTCATATAGTCCATTATTTGTCTTTAAAGTTGTTTTCCATTCATCTCCTTCCCCGATCCTTATTTGATGATATCCAATCTTTAAATCAATCTTTGAAAAATACTTATCACTACTCAAACAATCTATCAGTTCATCAATTCTAGGTAATGGAAATTTGTATCTCCTCTTTCTTGATGTCTTGCATCGGTTCTTTTCCACTCACCAACAACACACTAGGACCAACTTCTTCTTTGGCTTCATCATCCTGCAAAGAAAACAATACATGCTTGTGTCCATATTTTTCCAAATAATAAGTGTTCCTCCTACCATCATGAATATATTTTTTGTCATATTGCCATGGCCTTCCCAATAAAACATGGTAGAAATCCATAGGCATTATGTGAGATAATACCTCATCCTTGTAGCTACCGATTTGAATTTCCATCTTACACTGCTCATTCAACAAAACCTTATGTCCTTTCTGCAACCAAGACACTTTGTAGGGAGTGGGATGCACTGAACTCTTCAGTCCCAACTTCTCTACCATTTCAATAGAAACCAAATTATATGTGTTACCACTATTAATAACAATTTTGCAACACTTACCTCCTGACTTGCATATAGTCCTAAGTAAACTTTTCCTCTGAGTTGTTTCTTTGGCTTCCTTCTCTGATTTTATAAAAAATCTTTTTAGCAACAATGATTCCCCTACCTCAAGAACTTCTTCTTGTGTGACTACATTCACATTCTCTTCTTTAGCTTCTCTTATATTTTCATTTCTCTGACCTGTTGATTTATTTTCTAAACAATCCCATGACATATGGCATGCATTTCCATAGGTATAACATCTAATTTCTCTACCTCCTCGACCTTTGCCTTTGGAGAAAAATATTTTGCCTCTTGATTCTCCTCCTCTTGATAATTGACTATTTGAGTTTTAACTTCCTCCTTCATCTCTTGGAATCTGAAATCTCCCTTTTTTACTTGATTGTCCTTAGCCTCTTGTTGGACCTCTTCCTCTGTTCTTCTAGAATTTTTTTCTGGCCATATTCTCCTCTACCTTCAAAGTTGCTTGATAGGAACTTCAATTGTCTTCAGGAAACAAATTCTAATTTAATCTTGTATATCATACCTCAAACCATTAATATACCTGTAAACCTTTTCAACATTTCTTCAATATGACCAACTCTAATTATCAATCTGTAAAATTATTATGTATATTCTTTCACAGTCATAGCCTTTTGTCTGAAATTATATAGAACAAATTCAATTGGTAATCCTTAGGCATGAACTTTCTTTTGAACTTAGCAATCATCCTAACCCAATTCTTAATCTTGGATTTACCTTTTTGGTTCCTATCAGCTTTCAATTTATCCCACCATAGAGTTGCATGGCCTTTTATTTTTGTCACTGCATACTTTACCTTATTTCCTTCATCTACATATTCATAATCAAATTATTTGTCCAGGGCATTAATCCAGTCAATCAATTCTTCGGCATTCAAGTTACTTTCTGTTGACGGGCGTTTATGACACACTATCAATGGGAAGGGAAGATATGATCCATGGTTGTCTATTTAACCCAAGTCATTTGGTATAATCTACCCTGACGAGTTTTATGGCTCTGTTAGCCAACTAAGATCCTAAAACAACTAAAATATGTGGACTAACTAAAGATACAACTCTAACAATCAACACTTTAATTACAAATTCTTAACTAATAGTGTTTATGTACAATAGCTATATACAATTTACAAGGTTTAAATAATGGATCTAAACAAGATTAAATATAAACAAAATTATTCTAATACTCTAAATACCAAACTAATAAACATTGAATGAATAAGATTGTAAATGATATAACGAAAATAGACAAATCACTTAACGTTTAAATGATGCAATCAATATTCATTCACAAATCAACAAATTAAATAAATAATAAGCTAACTAACCTCTCGTTGATTAGCAGTATTGAGCTAAATTCATCTCTATGTATTTGTATGAGATTCTCTTAACCTATGTCAAGTGCAAACCTATTACAAAGGCAAGCACAATACTTCATGAAGAAACTCAGAGAAATGTTTTATATTCTGGAACGAGTTTATGATGATAGAAAGAAAAATGATATATATCATGTGACTTTAGAATGTCCAATAATTGAAAATGAAAGAAATTCCAATCCTCAGTAATGGTGTTACCAACTATCTAGCATGAGATGTAAACTCAAAATACTTGAATATATGATCAATCAAAGATATCAACTGAACCAAAAGATAATGAACCACATAAAGAAAAACATGATATAAAAGATTATATGCAGAACAGACTAAAGCTAGTTCAATACAGATAAAATTTCACATCTGAAAATTACATGAGAAAACAATGAAAAAACACTGCACAATCTACACAGGATGAAATCCAAAGAGTAAACTATTTTCCCATATAGTTTCAAAAAAATATGTCCATCATGTGGTATAGGAGGAATTTCCATATCACTAGGAAAACATTGCTATTTAAACAAGTTTTTAATATGTTCCTCCTATCATGCAAGATAGAAGAAGATCTTTTAAAATAAGTTTTTACTAAAATAAAAATAACACAAGATAATTTTGTTGAAGTCTTTCAATACAAAACAGTTACATTATTAAGCATTGTTTTTTCAAAATAGAAAATTACTAGTCCACTAAACGCTCAATCCATGACTCATTCCCTTAATCGTAGCACAGATTAAACGAAATCAAAATTTAGACAATAATCAAAATAAATAATTCAAAAGACAAGCTACATAATCTTGGATTCTGTAGCTAGTCTAAAAAAACAAAACAAAATCAAAACGAATTTACTTTTATCCAAACATAATCAAATCGTGAAATACAAAGGAACTATTTACCACTTTGGAAATTCGAAAGAGAGGCATCAAACAAATATGAGTTTATAATACTATTGAAATTGGTTGAGTTTTTAATAACCACACTCCTAGATCTCTTAATACACTTATTGGATTTGTGTGACATCGATCCAACACAAGCTTTGAGATAATTGTTTTCCCTCTCAAGAACTGAGTTCTGAGTGAACAATTGGTTCAAGTGTGCTTGTAGGTAAGGAATATCTCGATAATACCTTTCGATCCATTCAAAACAATTCTTATCTGAATTTATATAGGAACGCAACATAATACACAAATAACCATGAATACAAATATGCAATGGAAATAACACTTCTTTTCATTAACATCAAAGAACTGAAATTTGTTTACAGACAAAATAGAAATGTTGGAATGTTTTTAGACAGAGGCAGAGTATGCGTGTTTGTCATTGATGACGAAGATCATCACGATCAATAGCGTAGAGATAATGGCAAGATCAACAGTGTAATATCAGAAGGAGGAAAGCAGTCAAAGCACGACAAAGGTTTCGTTTCGGAGTTTCGCAGATTAGGAAATCCAAAGGAAAGAGGTTCGAACTCGCGATAACAATCCTAACCATTGAAGTCATAGGATACGTGGCAAGTGATTGGAATTTTGCTGACTTTCACATTGGAGGAGTCAACGGAGCATGGTGTGGGAACTCGCGATATGCGAGATCACGAAAAGATCTGGACCATCGAATCATTGAGATCGTGGACCGTTGATCAGGCATGACGAAGACCCATGAAGTTGTGAAATCACGATAAGATATTGACCGTTGATCCAAGAGGGACATGTGGCAAGGGATCATCGTTTCACTGACTAGAAAGTCAAAGGAGAAAAGTGCTCGTTTGATTGGCGAGTGGTCATATATCATGGTCACATTGTCGAGAGTTAGAGAGCAGAGCTAGAGAAGACAAGATCTATCTCAGAGTTCGTAACATGGAGATTCGAGAAGACTCATTACAGAATAACCGAGATGCGAAAGTGTGAAATGCATTTTCGAATAAGGCTATGGTCACAGCTAGTGGTTACATATGCATAAGATGGAGGAAGAAGCTAGCGATGTTAAGCTCCATCTCGGAGTCTTGGCGATCGCGACTTGGAGTATCGAGAACCTTCATCACAGGAATCGTGATATGCGAGATCACGATGAGATTTGGATCGTCGGATCATTGGAGATATCGACCATTGATAAGGCTTGATAAAGTTCATAAGTTCGCGAAATATGAAGCACCTTTTGGCACAGCCTGTGGTAACCATCGGTGGTCACGTGAGGGAAAGAAACTAGCGGTGCTAATCTCCATCTCAGAGTCTCAGCGATCGTGACTTGGAGTGTTGAGACCCTTCATCACAGGAATTCCGAGATGTGAAATCATGAAATTCAAACTCTGTTTAGCGCTCGGTCACAACTAGTGGACATATGAGATAAACGTGAAATCCTGTGGATTTAATCCAACTGTGTTGGTTAATTGAAAACTTGATCGAAGGGTTATTGTTTCACCTCATAGGTAATTGATCAGTTACGATTCAGTTACCAGAATTGAATCATGATTCTTGGACGGTTGGAAATTCAGTTGCTGATGCATTTTCTTGGAGATTCAAGGTGTAACTGAACAGGTGAAAAAGGATAAAATGGAGACACAATGACTGTGGAGGTTTGGTTGTTCTGAATGAAAAATGAGTTGAACTGTAAGAAAGGGAAAATTACAGTATGCACAGTGTGAGACCAATAGTATCTGTAGTGTGAGATAAAACTCAGATATGAGTAACATATGAGGAATAGATAGAGGAAGAGAAAAATTGCAGAACAACTTGAAGCAGAGTAGAATTGCAGAACATACATAGAAAAAGAATAATTGAAGAATAGCTAGAAGCAGACCAGATTTACAGAACAAAGAAGAAGTGGTAAGAATCGATTTATCTGTGTTTTTGGTTATTCAATCATTTATTTATAATAGGGTGGTCGAGAGGTGCTAGGGAGGACTGTTTTCCTCAGAGGTTCAAGTGGGTGCTTAAACACAGGGAGTTGTAGCTTCCATTTGGTTGCAGCCAGAGAAACCAGGGTGGCAGGGTGGTGCAAGGGAGAACATTGGTTCTTTGTTATACAGGTCAGTGTCTGTGTAACTGGAAGTTGGTGCTGGAACACTCAGGGAGTTGGTGCTTCCTTCTAGTGGGTGCTAGAGAAACCATAGAGTTGGTGCTCTCAAACAAGTTGGAGCTTGTAAAACAGAGGTAGTAGCCTCACATTGAGTTGGTGCTCAATTATAGATGATGTACAGAACTTAAAAGAC
>ML801174.1:261181-272816 GCA_009831015.1 Picea engelmannii
GCCATTTTTTGCAGGCTCTTAAGTAGGTAGAATGGCATATTTAAACCAAAACCTAAAAACACCATCAACAAACAGACATGATACAGGAAAACTATTATGTATCTACCCTCACAGGTGACAAAATTTTTAAGTATCAGCAATAAACCATGTCATTGTGATTTACATAAAACAATTGGTGTACCTTTTACACTGTAACCCGATCTCTTGGAAGCCATTAGTAGGTTCCAAGGGACGCCTTCGAACTTGATGTTTTTAAACCAATGAGTTCCTTCTTGGGGAAATCCAGTGGCCTCTGCAATTGAACCCTCGGTCACTTCCAACTGTAAATATCCTATCTTAGCCTTAGCACCTTCAAAAGTTCGGGCAAAGGCTTGAGCGACCTTGAGGTTAAAACCATTGAATAGATTTATGAACCTGTCCCAACCATAAGCCACGAGATCATCCACAACATCGTCATGTGAGAGGAGATCCTGTGAACCATTTGGCTCCATCCTCACCACACATGCCATCGGTTTGGTCATGAAAAATCAATAGGAGTAGCAAAGGGAGGTGCGTGTTTGAAACCACGTGAAATAGAGGGTAAGATCTGCATTTTCAGAGGAGACTCGATACCTAAGGCTTCGGGAGAAATCCGCCAAAGCGACCACTCAAACTGTTGAGTGGATGTTGAACCAGAGGACATGCAAAAATGAAAACCTCCTTCTCTAATGACCACCAAACCCAAAACAAATACTTACCACCTGAGGCAATGAATGCAAACTTAAGGCAGAAGGACAAAGGAGTAATTGTTTGAAGGCATGACTGCCAATCCTATACCATAACGTTGAGACTGTGATATGACTACACGGGATAACATTCATATTTCAAAATACACCAACGTTATTGTTTTATGTGCAATCGTAGATGCGGTAACGTGATAATCAAAACATCAAAAGAATAAAATGCCTAAGGCATACCTCCAAAGTGAACGACCCATGCGCTATAAGTTCAAAAGACTTTAAGGTTCTTAGGATTATTAGGTGCCCTTAGGTATTCATCCAATTTCATAAATCCAATTTCATAAAGAGAAACTCTAGAATCTGTATGATGTGTTAAAAAACAGAGCTTGTTTCAATTTCATGCTTACAGTCATGAAATTGAACAAGAAAAAAGAGATATTAAAAGAAATGAAATCACACACACAACTAATCAAACAAATTCTTTAAAACAACAAGATGATATAAATCTTTGCAAACATAAAGAGGAATCTACATAAAAATTTATCCCATTAAGCTGATATTTTACAATGATAAAATCGACATAAATATCTAGTTGCCAACAATGGCGACATGTTGGGTGAAACAATTATCTCTGCATCATAAGAACTTTATATCAGGGAACAAATAACTCAGATAGTTACTAGAAACAATTAAAAGACAGATCAAGCATTTTGACATAAACTCAAAAAAATAACACAGTAATACCATCGAATAAAGTCCTGTCCAAAAATTGTGATCCAAAATTTCCGAGTTTATTTTAGTTTATTTATTTTCAGAGATTTTTTAGTTTATTTAGTGTTGATAGTAGAAAATATTGAAGCCATAAAGTAAAAACAAGTGATCATTGAAGTGAATTTATTTTTTTGTATTCATAACGAAAATACATATAATACATAATATTTAAATGAAAGACAAAAATAAATATACAATGTCACAAAACAAACTCGTCATAAAAAAAATATTTTGACTAGTTGGAGTGTCCCTCAAAAATGCCAATGACCAACAAATCAATACAAGATATGTATATTAGAATTTGCGATTGCATCGTAGGATTTTAGAGTTTATGAGTAGATAAATTTTGTTGGACAAATTAGGCTTATGCATTGATTTTGAAACTAAAAATAATGCATTGATTCATCATACTCGTAGATTAAATTACTTTTGAGGTACTTCAATCCCTGTACCAACTTAGATCAAATTAGTTTCATAAGATTATTTTTTATAATGAATTCATAAATGAACTACTCTTCACCATCTTTGAATGCATTTCTAACCCTACAAAATATCATTTATGGATATTATGAAAACCAACTTTTAATTAAACTAATATTCTACCCATTTATCCTTTTCAATTTTGTGGTTCTTCATCACAAGGTATTATAATTTTGGGCTATACTAATCTCTTTATAATTTAATGCATATTGGTAAGAATTAAACTCATTTTCATAATAATATTTTTTTATTATTTTATATAAAAACAATAATTCGATTTTTTAATTAGATGTACAATCATTTAAATAGCTACCTAAAAATTTATTATTTTGTTAATTAAAAATATATTAACATAAATTTATGTTAAACTAAAATCTATTAAGTATGAGATTTAAGATTTAAAAACATTTAAATAGATACATAAAAATTCATTATTTTGTTAATTAAAAATATATTTACATAAATTTATGTTAAACTAAAATCTAAATCTATCAAGTATAAGATTTAAGATTTTTCTTAAAGTGTTTTTTTTTTTAATTAAACATACTTTTACTATTATTATTATTATTAAGAATGAGATTTTTTTTAAATGTATTTATTATTATTATTATTATTTTAATTAAGCATATTTTATTTATTATTTCATTATTATTATTATTATTATTATTATTAAAAATACCCTTAACACATCGATTACTTTCATTTAAAAAATATAATAAATAAAAGAAAATATATTATCATAATTATTTTTAAAATTTAAAATTTTATATACCATTAATTCTGTTAAAAAAACATTAGAAACTTTTAAAAATATTATTTTGGAATCCTTATTTCTTAGGTTCTTTTGATAAGCTAAAACTATAAAAGTGGATGGGATTTCTTTCTCTATTGTTTAGTCATCGTTCAAGGGTGAGAAGTGTGCGTGTGGAGGTATTTTCCAGTGCATTTTGTTTATTTTTTTAAGACTTAATTGAAATTTTTTTGAGTGGTTAAAGTGTAACTTCCCATTTTAAAATATTTGTTATTTCAAACCTATCTTCAAGGTACTATGGCTAATTGGGTTGTTGAGATTTGAAATTTTAACATGGAAATTCTGATTGTTAAAATTGTATGTGGTATAAATTTAACTCTCCTTATAATTGAAAGCCTCATGTTAAATCTCCAAACATCTTTAAGGATGAAGACTTTTTGTTTGTTGTTTTTTTGCATTTTGATATTGACTTTGAGATAGTTGTTGATATCTGGTTTTGATTGGTGAAATTATAAAAGTAAATGGATTTCAATTTCTTCAATCAATTATTTCAGATGATGATTTCAAGTGACTTCAAGTGACTAGAGCCTAATTCTAAATGCTTCTTGAAATGAAAATTGTCTTTAAAATACTATGATTAATTGGGCTGCTGAGATTTGAAAATTTAACATGGAAATTATGATTGTTAAAATTGTATGTGGTATAAATTTAACTCTCTTTATAATTGAAAGCCCTTATGTTAAATCTCCAAACATCCTTAAGGATGAAGACTTTTTGTTTGTTGTTTTTGTACTTGAATGTTTTGATATTGACTTTGAGATAGTTGTTGATATGTGGTTTTGATTGGTGAAATTATAAAAGTAAATGTATTTCAATATCTTTAATATTCCAGATGATGATTTCAAACGTGCCTAGAGCCCAATTCTAAATGTCTTCTTGAAATGAAAATTGAGTCCATGACTCCCAAATAGTACTCTCTTGCACCTTGGAGTGGGGGGAATGAGTACAATAATGAAGTACACTAATGGAGTACACTAATTTTAAGATAAACAATAACTATACATATCGACATATTATATATATATATATACACACACACACACTAGGTATATATACTAGTATACATACCAACATATTATGTAGGTACATATACTACTATATATACTAGTATATTATGTTGGTATATATACTAGTATACATACCAACATATATGTATTAGCATATATAGAGAGAATAAATATTATGTCGATATATATATATGTGTGTGTGTGTGTGTGTGTGTGTGTGTGTGTGTGTGTGTGAGAATATATATAATAGTATATATATCAACATATTGTGTCTATATATATGTACTAGCATATATACTGAATATATACTATGTCGATCTACTAGTGTGGTTCCTCATTGGACATGCTTGGAAAATAAGGAAAGAAAAACGAATCCTAAATCAATTAATAGGAAAATGTACCGATAAAATTTCAATCATTTCACATGTTTTAAGATAGGAGAAAACATGTCATTAATATTTCAAGCAATCAAAGTTTACTCTTTATCACTTTCTTCATTTCTTTCATAGCATTGCTTCTCAGGATTTAAATATTAATGTATTGAAGTTTAAAAAATGTACAATGGATATGAGATTTGAAGTGGTTAGCATGTTTTTCATTTTTTAATATTGAGAAGATGCACCATATTTTGTTAACACATTTGTCACTTAGAAAATCTAGGAGTTATCACTCAGAAAGTAGATAATTATTTTTTCTACATCCAAGTTGAATGATGTGTCATATCATCCTTATTGATATTCTTTAAAACACAATGAAACCATAAACCATGAAGTTTCTTGAATTAGTAATGACATCACTAATGAGGAATGACCTCCTAAATTTGTTAATATGCCTACCATAGGTGATTCTCAATATAAAAAAAGATTTCATGACTAATATGCCACTAACATTAAGTAATCCATTTAATACATAAAACTTTGCAATTGATCTAATACATAAAATTGTGTTGCAACTCCTGACATTAATATTCTAAAATGTGAAAGACTTGATATGATTTGTCCTATGAGTTTAACTTAGTTCATTCAAATCATATACCAATTTAGAAGATCCAACAATCAATTAATTATAATATATAATCTTTGTAGGTTGAACTTTCATAACCCACTATCTTTTTAGAAAGATTGATTGTACAACTATGGTTCACTTGAAACTAACCTTACATAAACTTTATGGTTGTATTGTTGATATAGTACACCGAGAACAACACTTGAGGAGATCACTCTCTAGTAACTAGGAATCGGGTAGTACATATAAGCCCGTACAATATGGCCTTCTTAGTTAGTGGCTCGAGAGGTTGAGCTGAGTATGACTATTGGAAATCAGTGTGTATATCATAGAGTTATAGCACCTGAAAATCCTTTGTACTTTTGACCCTGCAAACCCTAGACTTTGCAACATAGGTCATTAAATTCCCACTAAAAGTTGACTATCTAGAATTTGGGGATTCCATAGCATAACAATACTCAACCAGGATTAATACTCCTATATGTGTAGGAATGAGAGAGAGAAAGAAAAAAAAAACTCAACTCGGAGTAATACTCCTACAAGAGTAGGACTCAAAGACAAAAAAAAAATTATGGGTCCTGATAGCACCCTTTCGTGAGATCTATATAAAAATTCTCCTTGTGCAGCATTGATCTCTATGGTACCACTCTCAAGTAACCATTTTTCAGTGGACCAACCATATAATTGTTGGAAACCTGTCTCAAAAGACTTCTTGTGAGGCATTAATCACATTGATATAACCCTCAAGTAACATTTTTTGTGGAATTGAACCTATTTAATGGAAACCAAGTCTTGATAAATGGATGGAAGAGTTGCATCAATAGAAACTTTGATAAAAAATATCAATCAAAATATAGCATAACAAAAGGAAAAATTCCATGAACTCCACATTATTGTGAATAAGATTTTAGAGCATCTCCCAAAACTAGATAGGAAGCTAGAGAATCAAGACAATCCCTCCCAAGAAGAAACCTCATTAGATAGGGGGGATTGCAATAGAACATCCTTTCTTGATAAAAATACATGGCATCACTTTCCTAAGATGGATACAAATAGGTTTGATGCGATTGATCCCATAGGATGGGTTACCCAAATGGAACATTATTTCCCCCTCCATGGAATTACTGGTGACATGATAAAATTTGGTTGGGGGCATTGTACCTAGATCATGAACAATGGTAATGGTGGAAATGGCATAGTAAATCCTATGGATGATACATTTCCTAGAGCCAATTTTTGAAATCCATCTATGCACATTTTGAAAGTCATCCTCAATATTTGGGTGGGTTGACTAAGTTGCACCAGATAAGCATAGTTGAAGACTTTATAGTAGCTTTTGAGCAACTCACATTCCACTCAGAATGTGTGCATGCTTATTTTTTTAAAGAATGGTCCATTAGTGGTCACAAGGAAGAAATAAATAACAAGTCATGATGTAGCACCCCACTACATGTTTATAGGCCTCTCAACAAGCTCTTGAAGAGTAAATGGTGGAAAAATTATAATTCAAAAGGCCTTTTCTATCCCACCCTCACCCTCCTATGGTCTCTACTACCACTTCCCCCAATATGATACCTTGAGGCTCCATAAGTTATGTAATGTCCCCACTTTGGGACATCATCACAGGGTAGAGACTTATGATGACCAGAGTAGCCAGATGGATGTTATAGTGAGTACAGGGGTATTTGAGAGGCATTGTGGAGTCCAGTTGGCATTTATCATCATATTCCATCATTATGATCCATTCCGCACAGGTTGGCTTTGGTTTCGTTCCATTCCGACGATTTCCATGATTTTGACTATTTTGAGCTATAAGTTAATTAAAATCACTGACGAGGACATTTTGGGCACATTACTTGGAGGAACCTCTGAGTGTAATAGCTCATTGGAATTAGGAGGAGAAACACTGCAGGATGGGAGGGATAGAAGTGACTTTCAGTGGCCAGGGAAGCCACAAGGAGAGATAAGGAGATTTTTAGAGGTAAAAAGGTTAATTAATTAATTAAAGTGATTTAATTAATTAATTAATATTAATAAAATGAAAGTCACTTTGGAGGGACAAGGTGAGCCAAAAAGTATAAAAGGAAGGCAAGGGCCTCTACTCATCATTCATGTATGATCTTATTTTGATTTCTGGCTTCTAGCTAGTGAGCCCAATATTGGGGGGTTTGAGGGTTTTGACATCACAAACCCTAGAGGACGATTCGGTGGTGAAAGATTCCACCTATCTTGTCCAAAGCTTGGTCTCGGAGATGCAATACTCTCCCACACCATTCTAGTTTCAGATCTACTCAGTTGTAGGAGGATTCTACATCAGTTTCATGTGCAGATAAAGAGAGGGCGCACAAGTTGAGGGATTCCAGCAAGAGGGGGGCACCATCTTTGGAGAGAGATTCGTTGTAGGAGATTGGCAGGCCTGTTGAGGATTCTATCACTTGGGTTTTCATTGCAGGGCCTTGGACATCAGATCTAGTGCTTTCTGAGACAGTTTTATGGCTCAGATTATTTGTTGAGCAGTCGAGCGAATTGAAGAGAAGGAGGGCATTTTTGAGATCCAGATCTAGTTTGTTTGGAGGGGTTACACTTCATATCTGACCCTGATAATTTACCTAGTGACTTGCAGTGTCCCGATATATATTTATGGATAATTTTAGAGCATCTGGAGGCCTCCTTTAGTAGGGCCGAATTATCTAGGGTTTCAGTCATCCAGTGGGGTGCACCATTCAGTGGGGGATTTTAGATCTACAGAGATTGAGAGGGATCTTGGAGATTCGGTCACCTGGGTTTTTCTTACCATCACTCGATCTATCAGTTGGCATATTTATTAGGGTGATTGGACAATTTTGGTAGCAGGACCGAGTTATTGAGGGTTTCAACCTTCTATTGG
The DNA here is from genome assembly GCA_009831015.1 of Picea engelmannii. NCBI lineage: Eukaryota > Viridiplantae > Streptophyta > Pinopsida > Pinales > Pinaceae > Picea > Picea engelmannii. The sequence goes on from ML801174.1 coordinate 268,862, forward strand.
AGCGTGGCATTCTTCAACTGGAGAGTTTGGCATTCAGATCTGCTTGTATTGATCTTCATTTCTTATTCAGCCTTTGGAGGCATATTTTGTATTAGCAGGAGCATTTTGTAGCAGATATTATCTATTTTCTATCTCCTTGGCCATCTGTTGAGCATTCCAGATCGACATCTTCATTGTAGCAGGTTTCTCTATTTTATGAATAAAGAAGAATTGAGATGTTTTGGCTTGTCTATCTTGTTGCATATGGTTGAGGTATGTTACATGGTTATCTCTTTCTATTATTTGTTGCATACACACATATAAACACATCTAAAAGGTAGATCAACAAAGTGTTTGACGAAATACCTCACTCAGAAAAAGTTTTAAAAAGACACCAAAATAGTGATTATCCTTGCATAATGGCTTGGGATCATTACAATGGTATCAGAGCTTAAATCCTGCAAACCTGAGGGGTCTTTCATAGGGATAAATGGATTTTTGGAAGGAAATGGAGATTGTTAACAGGATTGAGGAGTGTGAGAGGGAATATGAAACCCTCAATAATTTCAAAGGGATCATAACATTCCAATGGTTCCTATCCTATAAAAATCCTAGTTGGAACAAGAAGAAGATTGCACGTTGGCTCAAGAAGAGGGAGGAAATTAGAGAAGCCCTTTGGGGTAACCCCATGCCCATTAGAAACCCCACACCCATTAGGAGCACATAGCTTTGCTACAGTTGCAATGTTCCTTGGGAACCAGATCATAGGTGTAGGGGTAAGTTTAATAAGCACACTATTGAGGCGTACCATGGCAGTGATGATGGGGTGTGTGTGGATGGAGCGACAGATGTTGATTCAGAGCATTCGGATGATGACAGTGACTCTTGCACAGGGGCCAGTGATAGTGACTTTACCTCAGAGGATAGTGATGATGACTCTTGCACAGGGGCTAGTGATGCTTGCACGCTTGAGGAGGATGATGACCCTTGTGTAGTGGATAGGCAGCTGGATGGACAGGACGATGGCACTAGTGTCTCAGTAGACATATCACATACCATTGATGACCTTRCTCCTCAACATAGTGGTGACAGTAGTGAGGAGTCACAGGTGTTAGCACTTAGAGATGATGAGCTACCTATGAGGGTCGTGACACATCTGACACYTGTTCAGACACCCATGATAGCCACGTCACATGAGGAGATCAGTGGTATGTCAGGTATGATGGATGAGCCTAGTGTGAGGGATGCACACCATGGACCGATAGACCCATAGATCCAGGAGGAGGTACAGGACGTACGGGCAGGGGACCTTATACATACAGATCAACTTAAGGGAATGGAGTCACAGTTGTTGGAGACTCCATTGGTTGAGCAGATTATAGAGGCTGACAGGTTGATAGAGCACACACTTGTAGGATCGGCTTGCAATTATGAGGATGCACTCTTTAATATCCAGGATGACCATAGCATGTGTCTGGATACATCTATATGGGATCTAGGTGCATATGATAGTAACAGGTTGAGTGCACAGGAGGATATAACTGCTCACACCGGATACAGTATGATTCAGAGGGAGATAACATCTGAGGATGATGTGCAGTTGCGTACAGACAGACCCAGTAGAACCATAGACAATGGGTAGTTGAGCATGTTATCTTATGCAAAGAGTGTTTATGGGGACTCTAGAGTTGACATTAGCGAGACTGACAGTGGTAGGGAGGGGTCTGAGATGACACCTCAACATGACTATGATCAAGAGTCACACCACTCAGCAGCACAATTGAGAGCTAGTGAGGCTATGATCAAGGCAACCACTAGAAGTATTGATGACATGCATGCAGTGATGGCAGATTATTGTTGGAGAGCATCAGTGGCACAGGGTAGCTCAGATGGAGGATTTTCCATGGATGATTCTCACACTCTCTGGGAGAGAGTATCGATGATGAGGACTGACTACCAACAGTTGTTGACAGACATGGATTATCTACTGAGGGTTGGTGAGATGTATCATGAGGCTCTAAGGGAGCAGGAGTTGGAGATGGACCGACTTAGTCAATATTTGGAGAGCACTTAGGGATTCTTGAGAGGCACATAGACCGCCCTTCAAGAATTAGAGTCTAGGACATATGAGTCTCCTGAGGGGATCCATCAGAGATCCACTTCATCTATCTTAGTGGACACTCAGATGTATCAGTCAGTCACGTTGACAGAGGATGTTGATGATCTAGCAAAGGAAAACCAGTTGATGGGGGACACTTCCATTTGTGTCTTGGGAGTGGTTGATCTCCATATAGATATTGATCCAGTCATACGCCCAAGATCTGTGATGCAACATGAGTTTGTGGGAGATGATAGGAGTATGCCAGAGCATACAGTGATGAGGGATATCTCACAGAAACATGTTGAGATGTATGGTGGGATTCGGAGGGGTGTACTGCCTGGAAGGGAGGAGACACACTTAAGGGAGCATGCAGGTGCCACTCCTTTGCAGCAACATATGGTTTTGATATCTCACCTTCACCATTTTAGCAGTTGCCTAGGTGAGGGGAGATGGAGAGTGGTTTACCAATAGTTGGAGGAGTTGCTTCCGATTGTACCTGATGATTGGGGTTTAGTGATGACTACAGGCGAGCAGTTATCATGGATATCGATGGACGATATTTTGGTCAAATCCTTGGGATTGACCAAAGCATCTGATGCCTTTCAGTCCTACAGTCAGCTGCAGATGTTTCTATTAGCCCGTCCTGACACTTTTATCATAGACAACAACATAAGGAGGGATAGGCCATGGCTGAGGGCATGGAGAATGAGTAGGCCGAAACTTCATGATAGGAGTAATTTTATGGCATACAACAGGTCAGAGGTGGACCATGTTAGATAGACAGTTGAGAATTGGTGTGTGATGGTGAGAATCATAGACCAGGTGATGATAGATGAGTACATAGGGCTTCTGACAGTGATTAGCTTCACACATGAGAAATTAGAGGAAGTTGGAAGTGATAAACTTCCAAGCTTTCCATGGGACCCAGGAGTTCGTTTTGTTAGCACGATGCTCATGTTGACCCAGGTTGCACCAGAGAGCCACACACTCCACCTTGGTTTGGTTGGGAGTGGGTCTATAAGTACTTGTCCTATGGGGCGAGACCCTTCCTTTCACGTGATCATCATGATAGGGCATGGAAATGTTTGGGTAGGTACTTATTATACAGAGATGCCTTTATAGATATGGTTTCTGGATAGCAAGTCCGGTGGTCACAGGGGTTTCATCTTGAGGATTCAGGGGAGGAGGATTCAGGATGTATGCAGGGGGCTAACAGTCATGATCAGAGTAGTGTAGTGTCAACATGAGGATCTTCGACAGAGGTTAGCATGGGACCTAGGGATTGTAGGATTGAGCAGTTCATTGACCGACAGGGGAGAGTGGACCATTGCAGGGGAAAGTTATTCTAACTTTCCATTGATCTTCAGTGTCGAGAGGAGCGCATCGCTTGTGGGTGCCTCATGGAGGTCTTGCATCACCTTGGTCGGACATCAACATGTGTAGTTGATGGAGGCCATGTGGATCTTGGTAGAGATTTGGAGGATGGACTCATTCCGATATGAGGCCATGTGTCATACGCAGGAGGTTCACAGGGTTGATATCTTTCAGGACTATGCTTTGCAGAGTATTGCAGTTCACTTCCTGATATGGGATCCAGGGGGTGGAGTGCATTATTGTTCATCTTTTGAGGGGTTCTACTGTGTATCCCACAGGTGGACATGGGATCTTGGAATTTTAGTGGAGTGGATTTGGCTATTGCTTGAGGACAAGGAATTTTCTAGCAGGGAGGACTGTAATGTCCCCACTTTGGGACATCATCACAAGGCAGAGACTTATGATGACCAGAGTAGCCAGATGGATGTTATAGTGAGTATAGGGGTATTTGAGAGGTATTGTGGGGTCCAGTTGGAATTTATCATCATATTCCATCATTAT
>ML801175.1:31991-46125 GCA_009831015.1 Picea engelmannii
AGTCCCCAAGATCCATTATTTTTGTACAAAATTACATACTAATGGCATAAAATGTCCCACACAAAGACCAAATTAATATCTGCTACATAAGTCTTTTGTCTTTTTTCAAGGACTATGTAACGGATCTCAATTCTAAGAAGATTTAAATAGGACATAATAACCTTAAGTTCTTTCCTTAACCATGGGTGACATAACACTGTCATTCAATAGTAAAATTGTTACATTTCATTGTTTGGCGTCATGTGTACTGAGGGCTTGAGCCACCATTGTTAGAATATAGAAGATTATGTGCTTGTTTTACCATTGATGATACCCTCGTCACCCAACCATAGGTCGAAGCCACCCTCCGACCACCTTAACCTTGACTGAGAATTACTCCGAAAGAAAACCCTAGGCTAGATAACCAAACATGGTGTAGCTCATCTTCCTCCAAGGATAGCACACCAACAATAGTTGATCAGATAGTCCAAACCCTAGCCAAGAGATAGTCCGAGCCAATACTGAAAACTAGTTGTTGTTGTAGCTGCACCTGCAACCCTCCTCCACATGTGTGCACCAAACTGGGAACTGCAATTCTGAGATGTGTCAAAATGAGAACTAGCGCCCTGTATTTATACTGGTTCTGCCAGATTTGTTGGGGCCGACTTCTCCTTCTGAATATGTGTTTGTTCAGTATATTATTATTATTTTTGGTCGACTTCTTCTCTTGGAGGCTAATAACCTAATCTAAATTATTTTCTTGAGCTGACAAGGCTTCTAGGGTTATTAGCCAACTCATTAGGGTTTTCTCTTGCTTTTCGGAGTCTTCTATTCTCGTCAGGTTCACACGTGGAGGTAAATACCTCCCACAGCTACCATAATATTAACACTCCCTCCTAGCTAGGGAGGTATTACAGGTAATGGTCTTGAGCACAAAAACATACCATTTACCCGGTAGCATCAATATAGTCGTCTAGACTTTTTCATGACTAGATCATGAGCATCACCATCACCATCAGTTGCATCATCTCTTGAAACCATACTTCATCTGAGTAATTAGACATGATGCTGGATAAGTCACTCACACCATAGAGTGATACAAGATCCACTCTTATAATCTATAGGAGTAAATGCTCTGAACCAATTTCCATCTAGAAAAATCTATGTTCATCATTCGTCTGGATGGTGATTATTTTCAATAAACTATTGATAGTCTTCAAGGTAGTTAGAACAGAAATAGAACACAAATGTGTCTATCCATAGTAGTACATAACTACAATCCAGTGGTTCACTACCACACCAAGTAACACACAAGTACTTGATCAACAACGTATAGTCACGAACAGTGGAACATATCCACCACAGTAGTCTTCATCTACTGTCATATAGTCTTCATAACAAAAATCTGATAGCAACCTGCATAGAAACAATGTTATGATATATACTGAATTATTTGGGCCAATCTTTCACTCACATCTGTGAGCTCTGAAAGAATATCTACCTCGCGAACAGTGGAACATATCCACCACAGTAGTCTACATCTACTGTCATATAGTTTTCATAACAAACATCTGATAGCAACCTGCACAGAAACAATGTTATGATATAAACTGAATCATCTGGGCCAATCTTTCACTCACGTCTGTGAGATATGAAAGAATATCTTCCCTCAAAGTAGAACAATGAGATATCTAGACTATTCTTCTCAAACAAGGAAGAATAACTTTTCTGTCTTCTGAACATGGGCCATTCCCCACCCTGGGCCATTCTTCCTACACTAATCAAAGTGCACCCTGGAGAGAATGTATAACCCTAAGGAATGTTGATTCAGGACCATTCCCCACCCTGGACCATTCCTCCTACACTAATCAAAGTGCACCCTGGAGAGAATGTATAAACCCTAAGGAATGTCTGTCCCTGATTGTTGAGCCTGGACCATTCCCCACCCTGGGCCATTCCTCCTACACTATTCAAAGTGCACCCTGGAGAGAATGTATAAACCCCAAGGAGTGTCTATCCGGACCATTTCCTTTGTTAACCACAAGAGGAAAAGATTGTCCTGCATCAACCTCCAAAACAGACCATTCCTCATGTTAACCACAATGAGAAATCAATGTCCGGCGAGGCGGGCCAGCCTTCTTGAGTAACCCTCAAGAAGAGAGACTGCCCTAGACCACTCCCCATGTTAACCACAATGGGAAGTTGTTGTCTATGATACATCAACAATCAGACTACTTCCCATGTTAACCACAATGGAAAGTGACTGTCCGTCAGAAGTCTCAATCCGCTTTCCGAACGAGAAAGAATTTGTTCAAGATGGACTATTTTTCAATTTTTAAAGATGAATATCTTCAATAATGTTTTCAATGCTCCCTCCTAACTTGGAGAGTCATTTCTTCCTTTTTCAATAAGAGGGAAGTTGTTTCCACGAGCTCTAGCTTAAGTACATAAACTCTTTCATCTTGGATAGAATATTTACCAAAATGTCTTATTATCTGCTCATCTGTGGAGTTATGTATTGGAGAACCATTTTCTCCTTTTTGGACTTCATCATGGATAATGTAATGCTTGATTTCAATTGTACTTTGGTCTAGAACACTGTGAAGGCTTCATGTAGATCTGAACAATAGAGTATATCATAGTTGGAAAACTGGAACATATCTATGTGGCACTTCTTCTGTTATCATGAGATCTGATCTACTGAGTAGTCATCTTTATAGGAAATATTCACCATGCTTCTGCTGTGCACTGGAGGTTATCCACCAAGTTATCTTCTTCTATCTACATACAGTAGTCTCTTTTTGGTATGTCTTAAAGTCTTGAGATTGCTTTTCATATGCTCTTTATTCAATTTCTCTGGAGAACATTCTTTGCATTCATCTGATGTAGAACTCCAACTCATGGATGTTGTGGATGATATAATGACTTATGTAGAGATAAGTCTGGTTTACAGGAACAAGTAATCATCATAGTCTTCTCCCTTCATCTGGGAGAACCTCTGGTTATAGATCTCACAATGGTTTCATTCATAAGTCTTCCATACACTGTTCTTCATCATGACTTTCAGTTCCTTTGCTTGATTTCTTTTATTGAGTTTATATCAGGCTGACAGTCTTATGATTCTTTATACAATGACTGGTTGTTCTGGATTTTCTTTCTTTCTTGGAATCTTCATGTGTTTCTTTAGTTCTCGAGTCTTATAGATTCCATGCCCTAGAGATTCCATTTCTTCCTTTCATCATAGGATCACGGATCTGGATGGACAACCAGGAATACTTTAAGGCTTCTCTTCGAAGAAGTCTTCTTCTGCAGTTGAACTGAACACGTACTTTCTTTTATGGTTGCTACCATGGATATATATACTTCATCATCTTCAATGGGTCATAGGATTAACTCCCTCCTAACCCTTTCTTCATGTAGGAGTGCATCTACTCGGCTCCCTCCGTCTAACGGAGTCCATGCTTCCATCTGCATCCTTATTGTCTTCTGCAATATATAATTGGCTCTCTTGTCTAACAGAGTCCACGCTTCCGCCTTGTTGTCTTTTATAAAATGTCATAAGTCTTTTTCCAATTTCCTCTCGATTGTTGACTTCTTTCTATCTTTGCTTCTACTAAGTCTCTTTATGATTGATTCGGCTTAATAGCTTCCACATGATTTGTATCTCGTATTTTCATGTGTATTATCTAATGATATCCATTTCCATTTTGTTTGTTCTTCCATAGGTATAGTTCTTTTTGGAACATATTATAGATATACAAGATATGTACAGAGACGATGCAAACAAGATATGTGCAAGAAATAAGAAGAGTGTTGTTACCTTTTTAGAAGAAGAAGTCTCTTCCATCCTGCTTAGTCTTCTTTGTAGGTTCCTTTTCTTCGGAAATCGATGCTTCATGTTTATCCTTCCTTTTCTTTAGATCGGGACACTGATTCTTGGAATGATTGTACTTTTGACAGTTGAAGCATTGTACTTTTGAAATGTCTTTCTCTTGATTTGGCTTTTTCCTTGAACCAAACTTCCTTTTGTTCCTGAAGTTCTTGAATCTTGTTGTGAAGGCTTGATCATCGTACTTCTTTTGGGGTTTCTCTTTTGCATTGATCCTTGATTCTTCTTGAGCACAACAATTCCAAAGTTCTTCAAATGTCGGGTACTCCTTCCTTGTGTTCATGCTTGCGGCAAATGCATCCCATGTCTTGGGAAGACCATTGAGTACTATGTTCACCAATTCCTTCTCTGAAGTGATCTATTCAATAGCTTGTAGTTGATCTCTTAACTAGGAGATTCTTACAAAGTATGATGTTATGCTGTCATCATCATTCATCTCCATGTCACAGAGCTCATTCTTCAGACTCATAACTTGTCCAATGTTTCTGACTGAGAAGATATTTGTTAGGGCATCATACATCTTCTTTGATGAGTCAAGATGGGAGATGTAGGGTATCCTCCTCAACTAGCCCGAAGGACATCTTCCCTCTCTTTTTATGACTAAGAGCTATGACCTTGGCTCAATTCCTTGGTTGCTAATCGATGATCTAGCTTGAACCAGTGTGGATATCTATGATCGGGGACGATTGTAGAGTACCAACTAGCACGACGTTTATCTCTTTTTCTTAGTTTCACAATAGAAATTTATCGTTGGTAGTGGAATCAATGCCAACCGTTGATTTATTGGCAGGTGACGATCAATGATCGGTGTGGATTGTGGGACCGAAAATTTTGTGAACATTAACTCAACCTTTGAGTCCCGTAATGGCTCTCCATCGTCAATCTACCTTCACTGAGATCCGACGATTTTTCCCCTTTCCTCACGATCGGATGATGTGCAGAGTTCCAAGCCAAAGGATGAACGGTCAATTTTCCATTCCTTCTGATCCTTGCATGATTGATATCTAATGGTTATCATCCACTAGTGGAGTGATCGAACGATTGTTCTATCTTCCCTTATGATCACGATAATATTTCGCCTCCATAGTTCAGTTAGTATCATCAATCCTTCTCGTGATCGATGGTCACTGGAATAACATTCCCGATCTCATTTAGAATACGGTATTGTACCAGGCCTCCTCTCCATAATTCTCCTTCTCATCCTGCAACATGAACCCTACACTTGCAATTACACGATCTCAACTATATGCAAAGACATGCACTTAATTCTCATAGAGGTATACAGTTCATAGATAAACAGATAGAGGATTTTTAGTGATACTCAAATAGATTCTTTTTTTTTCATTCATATACAAATATTGTACATACAACTATACAGGCTCGAAGGCCTTCCCTTTCCTGGTTAAATCAACAGGTAATGATCCTCATACAATTGGCCCTCTAGATCTTTGGCCAAATTATTTTGTTGGTCACTCTGTTGGCGTGATTAACTTTTAGTTAACTACTTGCCCATATCTAGCCTAATTAGCATTCAGTTGGCTACCTCTTTGCCTCTAAGGCTTACAATAATATACAAAGGGATTTTGAACTATTTTTTGTTCAGATCCTACAAATCCTCAATAGATTCCTAAGGATCCACTTTTCACTCAAATAAATCCCTATTCTAGGATGTCCTAATCCCTAATATCCTCATGAGATCTTCATAATCCTAATATCTCATATTTTCACACATTCGAGAATATTTACAATAAAAACCTCACAAGTATATTTCTTACTCAAACCACTCAAAACATACATAATTTCCCATTAAGAAACCAAATCCCTTAGCAAACATAAGACCCCCTAGGTCAAATCAAATATACAATGATTTTGGAGCAGAATGTGCCTGCATCAATGTTCCTAAAGGTGAAATATTTCAACTTATCATAGAGGCTCACACCTCCAAGGTTGAAGGACATTTTGGTGTTGGGAAGATGATTTCTAACTTACAGAGGTATGTGTACTCACCCCGAATGCAAGAAGATGTAGCATGGTATATTAGAGGATGCATACTTTATTGTACCAACAAGCCTAGTAACAAGAAACAATGTCTATGCCATCCCTTACTTGTACCCACTCAACCTTGGAAAAGTATTTCCATGGATTTTTTGGGAGGTTTACCAACAACCAAGAAGGGACGTGACTATTAGTTGACAGATTTAGAAAGATTTGCATTTGAATGTATTGTAAAAAACCATCAAAGGACAAGAAGCAACAAAGAAGTTCTTTTAATTAATATAGGTGCACTTTTGGATACCAAGGAGCATCATCTCAGAGAAGGATATTGAATTTCTTAGTGCATTTTGGAATACATTGTGGGAGAAGATGGACACTAAATTAAAGAGATCTACAACATTCGATATACATATAGATGGGTAGACAATAGTAGTCATCAGGACTTTGGTGAGGCTTTTGAAAGGTTGCAATTAAAAAAATCTAAAGACCTGCGATGAAATTATGATCTATATGCAACACTCTTATAACAGAGTAGTGTACTCGCAAGTCAATTTTTGAAACTTGTTTTGGACATTTTCCACCTTCACCCTTAGATGTTGTATATGGACAACAAGGAGGAGTGAAGGAGGGCCTCATATTATATGCAATGAGAGAAGAAAAATGTGTTAATAATATTAGACATATCCATTTTCAAGTACAGGAGATGTTGAAGAAGTCAGAGGAACAATATAAGGCTAGACATGATCAATAAAAAACCAAGAACTCATTCAAAGTGGGAAATGGAATTTGATTATAGTTGAACAAGGAAATATTACAAGGTCCTAGTAAGAATATCAAGGCTCTGTAGTATGTCCCTTTTGATATATTGGAGAAGGTGGAATATAACGCCTACAGACTCATTCTACCCCCATATATGCACATTTACTCAGCAGTGAATATGGAAAATATGAAACTCTACGATCCTTCGATGTTGGACCAGGATGAGGAGTAGGTCCTACCTACCATAGAGGACTTAGCACTAGAGGCTTAGGAATTGGTAGAATACAAAATTTTGCAGAAAATTTCCAAAGCTACAAGATAGGGGCAGTATGACCTTTGAAAGGACAACTTTCAGGAAAAACAAAATGATACTCCAAAAAGGTAGAGGAAAAATGTCCTCAACTCGTTAAGTAAATATTTTGTGGACCAAAAGACTCCCTAAATGGGGAGGTATGATCTAGATTGGATCATTATATTATTTATCATCTATCTTGATTATTTTATAGAGGAACAAATTGGAGGAATAAGCTTCCAGGTTCTAGTTTAGAAAATTAGGGTTTGTGTAATATTCCAGATATAAAAAGTATGCAGAACAGAAATAAAATGCTAGAAACGGTAGATAAAAAAAAATATAACTAGAACAACACCACAATAACACTGAAATGATATCAGAATAACACCAGAAAGAGCACTTTGATTCTGAGAGCAATGTTCACTTGCCTCTTCGAGGGAGCAACCTCCAGTCGAGAAGAGATCTATTACAATAATATCCAAGCTAGGGTTCTCATACCCTCGACTCCTATTTATACTAAATATGTCTATCAAAAGAACCATCTAGAGGAAGATCCTTCTAGAAGTGAAAGATTCTATTAGGTCTTCTTACATTCGACTTATTCTACCTTATTGAAAGGCCTTATTAATATTGACCTATATTACATATGAATATATTGTTCTACCTACATGAGGGGTTAGGTCCCTAACATGTCCTCCCCCTTAAAAACATTCTTGTCCTCAAGGCTTGAGATGTGGAAATTGCTATAGAATGGTAGTTGGTTCCCAAGTGGCATTTACTAGAGTTGTATATTTCCACTGAACTAACACTTCCTTGATGGTTCGTTGACGCAGGCAATGCTCACATTGGTCCAAAACTTGTTGTGGTTGTAGCAAAATGGATCCTTCTTCTTCCAACTCGGGAAGGTTGGTTTGAGCTTGGCAGTTAGTTCCAATCACCTTCTTTAAGCATGAAACATGAAAAACATGGTGTAGCTTAGAATGGCTAGGCAAAGCTAACTGATAGGCCACTTGTCCCACACACTTGAGAACGGTATAAGGACCATAAAATTTGGACACCAGCTTCTGACGCTGGTCATCCTTGAGGGAATTTTTCTTGTAAGGTTGCAGTCGAAGAAACACCTGATCCCCTTCTACAAATTGACATTCAGAGTGACCTTGATCTGCTTGTTGCTTCATGCGATTATGGGCCATGACCAAATTCTCTTTGAGGGTATGAAGAATATCCTATCGAATTGTAATCATTTGGTCAACCGCCTGGACCTTCGATACACCTGATAAATATAATAAAATTGAAGGTGGATTTTGTCCATATACCGCTTCAAAAGGAGTCATGCGAGTAGTTGTATGGTATGAAGTATTGTACCACCATTCAACCATTAAGCCCACTGATTTTGATTTTCCGATGCAAACACCTCAAATATGTTTCCAAACACTTGTTGACAACTTCAATTTGACCATCAGTTTGGGGATGACAAGTTGTGCTGAGATGCAATTGGGTGCCTTGTAGCTTGAACAACTCTTGCCAAAAATTGCTAGTGAAAGTTGGGTCCTAATTAGAAACAATAGAATGTGGCATGCCATGAAGATTGAAGACCTAATCCATGAAATGTTGAGCCATAGTGGATGTTGTAAATGGTTGTTGAAGAGCCCAGAAATGAGCATACTTGGAAAGGTGATCGTTGATTTATTTCCCAATTTAGGTAAGCCTGTAATAAAATCCATAGAGATATCCCTCCGAATAGTAGGTGGAATCATAAGTGGTTGTAGTGTGCCAGAATATTTGACTGTTTCTCCCTTGTTGCATTGACACACATCACATTCAGCTACAAAATTACGAACATCTTGTTTCATACCATCCCGAAAAGAATGTTTGACCCTATCATAGGTTTTGGTAAACCCGGAGTGCCCAGTTGTGGGTGTAGCATGAAGCTCAGAAAGTACCATGGATTTAAGTTTTGACTGTTACTTAAATACAAACAACCTTTGTATTGAAGCTCATCATGGAGCCAAGAGAACCCTGGGGAGACTGGATAATTGGACTGCAATTATTGTATCAAATGCAAACTTTTGGGATCTTGTAGCCATTCCTGGCGAACGACTTGGAGCCAATCTGGTACAATGAAGGAGAGAGAAAAAAGGGATCCTTCATCATCATATTTTCGGGAAAGTGCATCTACAACCACATTGTCTTTTCCTTTATTGTAAATGATATCATAATCATATCCAAAGATCTTAGTCACCCTTTTTTGTTTCTCTGGGGAGGAAATGTGTTGTTCCAGAAAATACTTGAGGCTTTGATGATCTGTCTTAATTTGGAAGCGTTTCCGCAATAGATAAGGGCGCCACGGATCAACATCATGCAGAATAGCCAACATTTCCTTTTCATAGATTGATTTTCCCAAATTTCGTTCAGACAGTTGTTTGTTGGTAAAGGCCAAAGGCCAACCCTCTTGCATAAGGACAACACCAATTCCTTTCCCTGAAACATCACATTCCAGGACAAAGGTTTTTGTGAAATCAAGAAGGGCCAGGACTGGAGTGGTGCACATGGCCATCTTCAAGGTTTGAAAATCCTGAGCAACTGTTGGAGTCCAAGTGAAAGAATTCTTCTTAAGGAGTGCAATGAGAGGTGCCGCAATCTTTCCATAATTCTTAACACACTTGTGATAATAACCTTTTAAGCCCAGAAATCCACACAAGATTTTGAGAGTCTTTGGATGAGGCCAGTCTTGCATAAATTCAATATTTTTAGGATCCACCCTGACGTCGTCCTTGCCAACAAGATGACCCAAGTACTCGACTTCTGAGGTGCCAAAATCACATTTAGATTGTTTTAGGAAAAGTTGGTGTTGAGAGAGTAGATAGAGAACGCGATCCACATGAGCAAGATGGTATGTCCAGGTTTTTCTATAGATGAGGATATCATCAAAGAAAACTAAGACAAAATGATGGAGAAAAGGACAGAAGACATGATTCATGAAGATTTGGAAGGTGGAGGGGGAATTACACAAGACAAAGGGCATGACCAAAAAATCATAGTGGCCCTCATGAGCTCTAAAGGCAGTATTAGGAATGTCTGACTCTTTCATATAGATCTGGTGGTATCCAGAACGAAGATCAAGTTTAGTAAAGAACTGGGCACCACTCAATTCATCCAAGAGGTCATCAATGACAGGAATGGGAAATTTGTCTTTAACGGTGAGTTTGTTGAGGGCGCGAAAGTCAGGACACATGTACCAAGAACCTTCTTTCTTCAGGACCATGACTACAAGAGAAGAGTAGGGGCTCATGCTAGGGAGGATAACGCATGTGTTAAGAAGTTCTTGAACCATTTTCTCAATTTCATTTTTTTAGGAAAAGGGGTGACGATAGGGATAGATATTGGGAGGAAGGATTCCTAGTACAAGGGGAATAGAATGATCATGAACACCATGGGAAGGAGGGAGTCCCTGGGGAGTGGAAAAGACCACTTGATATTTAGAGAGGAACGATTGGAGGTATTGCAACACATAGGGTGTCTCAGTTGCTTGTATGGCATGGAGTTGGGAAATAATGCCAGAATGAACTTTTTTGAGCAGATTTTCCATGCGATGGGAACTAATGATATCAGGTGAACCGACGGTGATGCCTTGGAACTTATATTGTTGGCCCTCCTGGTATAATTTCATGGTTAATTCCTTAAAATCCATGAGAATGGCACTCAAAGTCCTTAGCCAGTCTGCACCCAACACAATGTCACAACCGCCCATGTCAATAACAAACATATGAGATTTCAGGTGGTAGTCACCAATTTGGAGACACACATTTTCATAATGCCCTCCACATTTCATGGAGCCACCATTGGAAATCATGATTTGGAAATTATTGATTGAATGGATATAGCAATGGGTTTCTTGGGAAGTGTGGCAATGAATAAAATTATGAGTGTTTCCACTATCAACAAAAATGATGACCTTCCTATGCTTGATGTAACCAATTAGCTTAAGGGTTTGGGGGGCAGAGAAGCCAGTGAGAGCATTTAGGGAAATGATCGGTTCTACTTCGGGAGGGTCTGAGGGAGGGGTTATGTCAGTGGGTTCAAGTGACTCAAACACAAGGGGAGTTTCAACATCCTCTTCCGAAATATCCTCTGAGATGGTCATAAAAATATTTTGTTTCTTACACTTGTGGCACGGAAAATATTTGTCATCACAATTATAACAAAGGCCTTTGAGTTGGCATTCAGCGATTTCATCCCTGGTCAATTTTTGGATCTTTAGTGGAGCAAAAGGAGTAGTGGGATTTACTGGTTTAGTGCGAGGAATAAAGGGGGGTTTATGGTTTTGAGAATAGAAAACTTGTTGTGATTCCTTAGCTCTTTTAGTAGCCTCCACCCAACTATGAGGCTGAGCCATGAGGACATGGGCACAAATCTCATACTTGAGGCCACTAATAAAATATTCTCGGAAAAAAACATGAGACGTGCCCTCTGTACGAAAAGTCGATCTCTCAAAAGAAACTATAAAGTCTTCCACTGTTCCAGATTGTTTCAACTTTGTCAAACGGCCTAAATGGTTGGTGTCAGTGTCAAAGCATTCATAAAACTCTGCCACAAAGTGTGTCCAAGCAATATACCCTTGACGGGCATTTTTTCTCCATTGCCACCATTGCCAACGTTCTTGATCTAGATGGAGAACACCATATCGGAGTTTGGTCAAATCATCTATAATGTCGTACAAAGAGAAATAATGTTCCTTTTGAGTTACCTAACTAGTGGGCTTTGAGCCATCACATTTGGTCACATCCACCCACAGAAGGCATAGGTCACGCTTAAAGTGATGGGGCTGAAAATTATGGGAATGAGAGAAAGTTTCATCTTTGGTATGCAAATGTGGGTCAGATAAAGGAGGATCTACAGGGATATGCAGCTTGGTGCAGATCATCGAAATGACATATTCAATCTAGGTAGTCATGTCTTGTTTGAGGTATTCTTTGATTTCGGTGATTGATGAGGCGATGGAGTGCATGTTTTGATTAATGGTGGCAATATTGGCACTGAGTTGTCTCACTTCTTGTTGGGTCTCTGTGAAATTAGATTGCAAGGTATTGAAGTGAGCTTCCAGGTCTTGGCTGTGGGTATGGGCCATGATGACGAGGGAACCGAAAAGGGGTGGGTGGGGTCAAAAAATTTGCTAAAAAATGATAGGTATGAATGTGATAAAGGAGAAGAGATAAATCCAATGGAATAGGTCTCAAATAATGGTGCAAAAATTTCCAGGCTTTGCTTTTTTTTGTTTACACCTGCAGAGTTATACTATGGTATAAAGAATATTGCAGTGATGAAATGCCCAAATGCTTAACCAGTAAGAAATGTGTAGTGATTTGGAAACTCGAACACAGTTGCACGACAATAGATCTTGTTTGTTTTATGTTTTGTTTCTGTCCCCAAGGGTTAGGTATTCAAGGGTTCTATAGACAAGGGTTTGCCTTTTGTTATAGCTCTCTGATATACATGCAGGGTCCAACAGTAGTACTCGACCCAATATCTCAGGGCACCAACTAAGGAGGCTAGACCGTGTCCTTAGTCGTACTACCCGACTACCTAGGTACTAGAGAGTATCTTCTTGAGTGTTGTTCTGGGTGACACTATAGCAGTCAGGCGGTCGACCAGTTTATCTAAAGAGGGCTTCAGGAAATCTAGGTTGATCCATATACATGTGTTGTCTGATGCACTACCACTCGAAGGGGTACCAAAATGGGTTACAAGGGTGGCCAACAAATGTGCGCTTAAGAACCACTTGCATTTTCTGCATGTAGGAATCCCTCAACCGTGGGTTTATGCACTTAACGACAGATCCCTGTAGCTTAAAGACGTCGGAATACGTCTCTACCCTGAAAAAAAATTAACCCACAATTTTCTGCTGAGGAAAGTGCTTTGATACCACTTATAATATTCCAGATATAAAAAGTATGCAGAACATAAATAAAATGCTAGAAATGGAATATAAACAACAATATAGCCAGAACAACACCACAATAACACTGAAATGATATTAGAATAACACCAGAAATAGCACTTTGATTCTGAGAGAAATGTTTCACTTGCCTATTCGAGGAGGCAACCTGTAATTGAGTAGAGCTCTATTACAATAATATCCAAGCTAGGGTTCTCATACCCTCGACTCCTATTTATACTAAATATGTCTATCAAAAGACCCATCTAGAGGAAGATCCTTCTAGAAGCGGAAACTTCTATTAGGTCTTCTTACATTCGACTTATTCTACCTTATTGCAAGGCCTTATTAATATTGACCTTTATTACATCCGAATATATTGTTCTACATACATGAGGGGTTAGGTCCCTAACAACCTTCAACTTACTGTCGATCCACCTCGACCTTCGACCGTAAGTCGATCTACCTCGACTAGACTGTCACTGCAAAGAATATAACAACCCAACAATAAACATGGTACAAATCAAATTTAATATGGAATGACATAGATTTTAACCATGAATCTCTACCAAGCATTAGGAATGCATATATCAATACACCATTCTTTATTTTCAAGTCTCACAAAATTTGCTTCTAAGATTTTAAAAATAAAAACTATGAATGTTGATTCCTCAACATAAACAATGTTCATCATGACTAATGTTGCACTTCGTGTTACTTAGTCTTGGTCATAGGATTGATTCTCAAACATATCTGACATGCATGCCTACTATCGAGGATATAAGTGAAGTTATTGGTTTTAGTTCTAACATAGTTATGAGAGTTTATACAAGTACTTGTGCCTGCAACAAGGAGGTGCATTGCCATGCTTGTAGAAGATGTTGCAACAATGTCAAAGTTAACACATGTAAGTAACAGAAAGGGAGACTTCAACACAAGCCTTATTCTTGTCGTTTAAAGGGGTCACCAACCCCTATAAGAAGGATTGAAATTTGATGGTGTAATGTCTGTTGGCCCAACCGAGGGACATTACAGTGCGGAATACACAAAAAAATTAAATTTATGCTAACTAAATTAATTATTTTACTGCTAGTCGATTTCATGTAGCTTACAACTAGGAATTTAAACCAGATTTAACTATTGTCTAAAACCATTCACTTGATGCATCTACAACATGTTGAATCAACATGAATGCAGTATAATGATTCAACACAACAACATATAAATTATTTTCAGAAACACAGAGTTCACGCACAACAATTAAACTCATAAATAACACATTTTA
>ML801175.1:89797-126308 GCA_009831015.1 Picea engelmannii
GAAACTTATCATTTCCTGTTTAATTCATCAAAAGAGAACAGTTATGTGCTTAAGTGCAGGTACTTCTATTTCTATTCTAATGTGATTTCACAAGACTATCTACCACTATCTTTGATCATCTAATCATCACTATTTCTATCTAATCCATAACAGAAAGATTATTTCCTAAAATCCTTTTAATCTAATCATTGAAAATAAATCTAAAGCTATCCACAAGAAAAATAAAGAAATATCCTATTTACCCTACTGGTACTGGAAGCTTCCTCTAATTCAATTGCAACCTAACTATCCTAACAGAGCTGAGTAATCTAACTATCCTAACAAAGCAGAGTATCCTAACTATCCTAACCAAAGCAAAGTAAATTCAAACTCGCACTCACTTTAATCTACGTTCAGATGGAAAACTGGAAACAAAGAAAATCTAGTTTATGCTTTAAATTCTACAGGAATCAACCATGCTTTCAACACTCATCAACGTAGAAGATATTAATATGCTGGAAACGATACAGTTGAAGAATAATTAAGCAAGAATCTGAAGAAGTTAATTCCCAAACTAAAATAAACTAACATGCATGCAAATCCTAAGATACTGAAATAAACTAACTCTAATACAGAGAAAAGCAACGACTTGAACCTGTTGGCGGGTCCAACCAAGAGGTGCAATCGCCGAGAGTAAAACCAAAACTACTCAAATCATTCTACGCAAACAATGTTCATGCTTCACGCTCCATTTACTCAGAAAAATAACTCAAGTCATATAACAGCGAAGTAACATAACGCATAAGCAGATTGTATTAGCAGAAATGTATATTGTAGCATAACATAACCAACGTTTCTTAGGAGCGATCCTCTGTTTATATAGATCCTCCTCAAAAATAGTTTAAAACAATAATACATTAATTCAAACGGATCCCAGATCCGAAAATAACTCTAAATCAGTTAAAAACGGTCTTCACATCTTCATGACACGCAGTGTCACGAAGTGTGAGTCATGAAGTATGAACAACTCAGTTCTATAATCTCGCCTTGAATAAGCATATGAGTGATGACTCAATCTATCATGCAAATCGCACTGTCTACC
The DNA here is from genome assembly GCA_009831015.1 of Picea engelmannii. NCBI lineage: Eukaryota > Viridiplantae > Streptophyta > Pinopsida > Pinales > Pinaceae > Picea > Picea engelmannii. Next base: position 90,879 of record ML801175.1, read on the forward strand.
ACTCTGACAATAACGCGCGGATCTTTAGCAGCTTCGTTGGTATCTCCACTGGGTGCGAGTTGGTACCTGGTACTGGCAAATCCTGTTTCAAATAGAAATAGTACCTAACTCATGCCACATTAGTTTCAATATTAATTTAAAGTATCAAAATACATAAAAATAACTTGAAACGTAAGAATACCTTGAGTATCCCCACTTAGTGGTAAAGAGATGTCAAATGTATCATAACAAGGCTAGAAGGGGTGGTACTGGGTATGGAAATGGAGGTCTTTTTAATATGATATAGGCAAAAACATAGTCAAAACTGGAGACTAACAATACAGTCAACAGCTCTCAAGACAGGTAAGTTGTAGACCCCAACCCCAAAATTGTGTCTCGGCCCACGTGTATAGAGTGGCCCGACCCAGGTTTCCAACAAAGCCAATGTTGGATAATATGCAAGGATTTCAAAAGCGATTTCCAAATATGGGAAATGTTAGGTGGGTTGGAACATGTTTGTCTGAGACAGGACGAAACTGAACTATGTGGAATATATTTCCCAATAATAACCCGGTGTCAGATCCCATCTTTCGTCAACACTCGCCAAAGCTTTGTTAAAAAGGAAAATGTTTCTCAATCCCCAACCACCTACGGGTTTTGGTTTTTAATAATAGAGTCCTAACTGCAGAGATGTAAGTGCTTTTTGTCGTTGCCTCCCAACCATAGAAACATGAAGATCAACTGTCAAATCTTGTTAAGTACAGTTACTGGAATAGCATCCAACACCATCTAGTAAATTGCTTGGCTTTCCAAGATGGATTTTATCATTACAAGTCGCCCCTCGAGTGAAAGCCACATGTTTCACCAGAACCCAATTTTTGTTTCAAAATTAATAAGTAACCACCTCCAATCCATCTCTTTATATCTGTCTGGTTTGAGGAAAAATCCAAGATATCTCAAGCCAATAGAGTTCTCAATGAAGTTGTATGAGAAGATGGCTTTGTAGGATTCTAAGTCCACCTCTGAAATGCTAGAATAGTGAAAGGTAGAGGTAGATTTTGTCACGTTGATCTGAAGCCCCAATGCTAGACAAAAGGTTTTGAGAATGAGTTTTTCTCCTTCCATTCCTGTAAGTTAGCTCTAGTCATTAGAAGAATATCATCCATGAAAAAAATGTGAAGGATCTTAACTAATCTTGATACTTTGATTATGGTTAGCCTCCTTTCGTGTTGACTGTTTTTTAGAAGAATGTTTAAACCTTCCATTGCCAGAATGAACAATAAGGGAGAGAGTGGGAAACCCTGACTCAAACCTCTTTCATTCTGGAAGAAAGGGGTTGCCTCCCCATTTACTAGGATCTCTATAGAAGCACTGGAGATGCAGCCCATAATCCACTTTGTGAAATGAGTACCAAAACCAAATTGTAAGAGAATTAATCTCAGGTAGTCCCAATTAATACAATTGAAATATTTTTTGAGATCTAACTTTAAAATAAGCGCCTGCAACTTTTTCAGTGTAATGTTGTGGAGAAATTCCTATGCAGTACCAATGGCGTCAAGGATCTGTCACCCTTGAAGGAAACCCAACTGTTCTCCAGATAAAATTCTAGATAGGAAAGGTTTGATCCTATTAGCTAGGATTTTTGTAATAATCTTATAACAAAGGTTGCATAAAGCTATAGGTTTGTAGTCTCCAAGGGTAATCAGATTGTTAGCTTTTGGAATAAGAGCCGAGAATGTTGAGTTTATAGCTCGGTTTACTGGAATCTTCAACCAAATCTCGCAGATCATCACCTATAAGCTCGAAGAAGTGTAGATAGAACTCCATTGTCCATTCATCAGGATCAGAGCTTCTGCCCCTTTTGAATGAATTAAGAACATTCTAGATATCCTCTTTAGTACAGGTTGTGGATAGTTGTGCAGCTTCCTCTCACTGACAAGTCTAGGAAAATGGTCAGTGATGGCAGCTTGGTCAATATAATTTGTAAGGCTCGAATCACTGTAAGAGATTTTGAAATAAAGATGGGCATCTGTAATAAGGTTTTCTTATCTCAACATAATTACATCATCATCTGACTTTAATTCCCAAATATGCTTGTGGTTTCTTATGTAGCTAGCAAAATCGTGAAAAAAAATAGTCTTTTGATCCCCTCACTTTATCGAGGTTTCCTTGCTCCTCTGTCGCCAAAGTTCTTCTTCGTCCAGTAAAAGTTTGTTCATCTCTTCCTCTAAAGACCTTAAGGTATGGTCCTGTTTGGGCGTCCTAGTCCCCGATGAGTAATCCAAGATCAAAGTCTAAAAGCCTTCTTCCAGCTGTGTTAATCTATAATATTTTTTAATTCTCCGTAGAGTAGCCCAACTTTTAACCTTTTGTTTCAAGTATTTCAATTTCCACGTTAATCGTCTCTGTAAGTCTAGTTCTTGGAGGAAGTTTTGGTCTGTCCAGACCTCAGTGAATAACTGCGAAAAGTATGGATCCTGAAGCCACATCGTAAGGGTAAGTCGGTCGATGAATATAAGTGTCAAGTTGCAGGAAGATAGGGGCATTATCCAAGAGAAAGGGGTATTCTACCCAGGATCTGTACCTTCCTGAGTGTTGTAGGAGATCTTCAAAAATGAAAACATGATCCAACCGCTTTGAGATGCTCTCCATACCCACTCTACCATTCCTCTAAGTAGGAACTGTAACAGTCAGGAGTATATCCACTAGTTTATTTCGAAGGAAGATCGCACTTAATTGTGCAGTCGATTGGTCTTGTAATGTTGTATCCCCCCACACCTCATCTGCAGATAGTGTGGAGTTAAAGTCACCCGCAATAATAAGGTTTGTTCTAGCTAGATGGTTAAGAGAGGATACTTTATCCCAGAAAGTGATCTTATCTGTGCAGGGGCCATACACATTGAGTAGAGAAAGTTGTCTCTTGTTTTCACAACAGGTACCTATCAACAAAATACCACCACAACTTAAGAAAGGTTCCAGGTCAAATTTTATGGGTTCCCAAGCCACCAGTAAACCTCCCGATTTTCCAACTGAGCTTACAACACTGAAAAACCACTGGGGTCTTAAGCTACAGAGGAAATCCCAAGCTCATTGCTCGTCGACCATATTTTCTTGTAGGAAAATGATGTCAAGCAGAGTTATGTCAATAAGACGCCTCAAGGAAGCCTTCTTAAGGGTGCCTCCCACCCCTCTGATGTTAACTGAAAGAATAATCATGATCTTGACCTGGCCAGGGATTTGATGCCTCTAAGCACCCCAAGATCAGAAGTGTCAAAAGTAGAAGTGATTGGGAGAGTAGTAGAATAGCTAGATTTTTTTCGTGAACTGCAAGTTTTGATAGGTGAGCCCTCGGCCAGCCCCAATCCCTGCGACCAGAAGAAGTATTTCCTGGAAGCATCGCCATATTTATCACATAGGGATGAAGAGGACGATGCAAAGTTATCTCTAAGGATAAGATACCTTCCTTTAAAGGTGGGAAGGGGCACAGGTAGCAGCGTCTCTTTAAAAGTAGGAACCAAACTATGCATAATGTTACCCAGTGTAGTAGCACTAGGAGCAAAGCTCCTAGTGTCAGATGGAACATCCCTAACTAAAACAGAGTCAACAAAGGGTAGTCTTGTTGCACAAGAGGTAGTTGGTTGAGGAGGTAAGGCTTGTAGGTAGAGGGTCCCCACAGGAAGCCAATGGGGGGACCCTACAGTCTCAGGGAGAAGACAACGACAACGAAGGTTGTAAAGTCTAAGTTCCCACCTGATCCAGGGGAGGAGAAATAATAGTTGGAAGAGGTACCGGAGAAGGTTCGGTCAAAGTACCCTGAGTAGGCCCCAGCCCCAGAGTATCAGATGAGTCTAAGGAATATCGTTCCCAAGTAGACAGAGAGAAGTAAAAGGAAGGACAAAGAAGCTTGAGCTCAAAAGCATTATCCCTCATGGCCTCGTCGACCATAGTTTCTTGTAGGAAAATGATGTTGGGTAGAGTTTTGTCAATAAGTCGCCTCAAGGAATCCTTCTTAAGGGTGCCTCCCACCCCTCTAATGTTAAGTGAAAGAAGTATCATGATATTGACCTGGCCAGGGATTTGATGCCTCTAAGCACCCCAAGATTAGAAGTGTCAGAAGTAGAAGTGATCGGGAGAGTAGTAGAAGAGCTAGCTTTTTTCCTTGCACTGCAAGTTTTGATAGGTGAGCACTCCAACCCCAATCCCCGTGACCAGGAGAAGTATTTCCCGGAAGCATCACCAGAGTTATCACATAGGGATGAAGAGGAGGATGCCAAGTTCTCTCTAAGGATAAGAGACTGTAACGCCCCCGACCATCAACCCCACGGTCAGGCCAATGCTACTACGCGAAAAAACACTTATGTAACACATTATGCATTCTAATGAACTTAAAACGCTTAATTACAGTGAAAAATAGAATTACTGCTAGCATTTCAGAGTTAATGGAAATAAAAATAATTCATATGCACAAAAAAATACGTGATAACATTGCAAAAATCACAGGTATGCAATTTAACTAATTACAGAATTACAAAACATAGTGACACTTATCTTTGAAATGGTCACGCACCACCAACTGCGTGTAGACCTTCCACGAACCTCTCAGCCTTAGACCACGCTGCTCATCACTCTCGACAGTAGGTCACCCCCGAGCTGGGACTAAGCTCCACCAGGTAAGGAATCCTAGGCTAGGTAAGGTTTACAGGAAGAATACATGTAAAAGAAGGAGGATTCTCTCCCAGGAACCACTTATGCCCACTGCCCACAGACTCTCCTTCCCTACATGCCTGTCCCAACCCAAGAGTATACACCTTCTCTGTCACTTAGATAGTCCTTCGGCTGCTAACCTCCCTTGTGTTGGGCTTCAACAACAGACCAGACCAAAAATCTCCGAGCTCTGTGGCAGCTACAGGGTTCCTTCCAGGAGCTCTCTCCTTTCTCCGCACACTCTCTCACCTAGAGAGAGTCGCTCATAGGCTTGGTAAAACCTACCTCTTCAACAACAATCACCTCCCTCACCTGGAGAGAGAGTTGTATACAAAGGCCAAACAACCTATTTCTTCAGTTTCATTCCAGCACAAGGAGAACAATAGTAAGACTCAGCAGAGGACGGATGACAGTAGCCAATTACACTTAGCCAAGGGGCTGCGTGACCACAACAGACCGTAGTTAAAACACAGATGGCATGGACGATTACGGTATGCCCAGGGTTCAACGGACACACAGGAGACTTGGCTCAGTCCACGGGTTTACCACTGGGTTTCACGGTTTCATATTTTAGAGATGTGTGAGGTATGCCGCACTCCGACACAGAGGTCACACGGTTCAGACAACCCACAACAGAATGGAGGACCAACCCCCGGACTCAAGTGGCAGATCGAGGAATGAAGGAAGAACCCCCAACACAGCTTAGTTCTCTAGTTTTAACCGCATGCACCCAGGTCAACACCTGTCTCCTTGGAGCTGTATGTTTCCCATCTTGCACATGTTCCCCTTCCAAGAACTTAGGATAAAACATATACATTTTCACAGCTTTGGAATAATATTTAATTATTATTCCCAAGGACTTAATCCCTCAATCTTAGCCCCTCTTCCAACCTTTCAGCCCCCTCTCCCTTACCCAGGCTTTGTGGAAGCTTAATCCCCCATCACTCATTCATCATGGTCGATCCACACGCAAAGATGTTTTTGTATTAATATTGTGCATAATTACATGTACAAAAATCAGGCTCCTGGCCCTCAACACTTAGGCTCCCTGGCCTAAATAACACATAAGCCCACTAGCTTATATAAACTTGGCTCACCAGCCTATAAAACAAAATTACAATTCATAATACAATTGGGGCACATCCTTGGGGTATTACAATCCCCTCCCCTTATTTTTGCACTGTCCTCAGTGCAACTTTCACACAATATTCTCAAGATTTCCAAAATCTTCAAAAATATGCGAGTATTCTGCCCGCATAGCATCTTCATGTTCCCATGCTGCATCCTCAGGACCGTACCAGGTCCATTGGACCTTTACAAGTCCTATGGCTCGATTCTGGAGCTTTTTGCTTTAATTGCCCAATATGCGCACATGATGCCCTTGCAGGACACCTTCTTGTTCCACCTCAATCACATTCCAATCGATAACATGATTAGCATCTGGTATATATTTATTAAGCAATGAAACATGAAACATATTATGTACAGTCATGGATGTATGTAACGCAAGCATATATGCAACTAGCCCAATCCTTTCCAGGATTTCAAATGGCCCACAAAATCTGGCTGCCAACTTGGCGCAACTTCCCAGCTTCAGGGAACTCCTGTTAGCTTTCACTTTCAGGAAAACAAGATCACCCACTTTGAACTCTCTGTGGGTTCTGTTCTTATCAGCATAACTTTTCTGCCTGTCCTGGGCAGCTTTCAAATTCTGCTTAATTTTTATCATTTGGTCCTCCATCTCCTTGAGCAACTTTGGCCCAACTATTGTTCTATCAGCTGGATTATCCCAGTTCACTGGAGTATTGCACTTTCTTCCATAAAGTTCTTCAAATGGGCTCATCTTCAATGATGCATGATACCCATTGTTGTAAGCGGATTCTACCAAGTGCAGGTAGTCTTCTTATCTTAATGGTTTGTCCATCACATACATTCTCAGTATGTATTCTATTACTCTATTCACCCTCTCTGTCTATCCATCAGACTCAGGATGATAAGTTGTACTAAAGTTCAGATTCGTTCTGAATCCTTTGAACAATCCTTTCCAGAAATTTGAGGTGAATTTCGGGTCTCTGTCGGACACAATCGTTTTAGGAATTTCATGCAATTGTGCCACTTCCTTTATGAAAATATCAGCATCATCTGTTTCCTTGTGAGTAGTTTTCAGTGGAATAAAATGGGCAGCTTTTGTAAGCTTGTCCACCACCACCATGATCGAATCATGCAGCTTGGTTGTTCTGGGCAATCCCGTAATAAAATCCATCGTTACTACTTCCCACTTCCACTCAGGAATGGGTAAAGGTTGCAACAACCCTGCTGGGTGCCTATGCTCAACTTTAACTTTCTGGCACTCCATACATATGGCAATGTATTCAACGATCTCTCTCTTCATACCTGGCCAAAAGTAATGGCTCTTGACCACTGCTACTATTTTATGATATCCAGGGTGCCCTGCATAAGGCACATTATGCATCTCTTGCAAAATCATCTGTTTCAAGCACTGGACATTGGGTACAAAAATTATGTTCTTGTACAGCAGTATTCCATCTGTTTCCAATTTATAAATTTCCATTTTTTGTGGCATCTTACCCTGTTGTAGCTTGGCTACCAATTCTCTGTACTGCAGATCTACATTTGCAGCCTCCAGAATTATGCTTTTAATATCAGTCTGATACATGCTAATGTCTGTAGCATGTAATTCATGCACCCTCCTGCTGAGTGCATCAACCACTTTATTATCCTTTCCTTTGATATGATTGATCTCAAAGTCGTACTCACACAGAAATTACATCCACCTACTTTGTCTAGCGTTTAAGGTTGGCCGATCAAACAAATATTTCAGACCATTATGTTTTGTTCTGAGTTCAAACCTCCTTCCCATGAGGTAATGCCTCCATTTCTTTAGAGCATGAACTATGGCTGCCAACTCCAATTCATGGGTTGCATATTTCTTCTCGTGCTCTTTTAATTTCCTAGACTCATAACAGATTATGAATCCGTTTTGACTGAGGACCCATCCCAGTCCTTATTTGCATGCATCAATGCATACTATGAAATCTACATTTGGATCTGTAATCCTCAGGATTGGAGCACTAGTTAACAACTGCTTCAATCGCTGGAAACTTCCCTCACATCCCTCACATCCCTCTGTCCAGTGAAACTGTTTCCCCTTTCTTTGTAAGGAAGTGATAGGGTGAGCTATCTTGGAAAACCCTGCGATGAACCTTCTGTAATAACCAGCCAATCCCATGAAGGATCTAACTTCCGTTACGTTCCTTGGCTCTGACCATTCTCTAATGGCTTCAATCTTCTCAGGGTCTACCGCTATCCCATCCTTCGAGATAATATGTCCCAAGTAATGGATTCACTCCTGAAAAAATGAGCACTTGCTCAGCTTGGCATACAGTTTGTGCTCTCTTAGCACCTGCAACACCATCCTCAGATGTTGTCCGTGTTCTTCCTCTGACTTGGAATACACCAAAATGTCATCCAGGAAGATGATGACAAACTTGTCTAGATAGTCCCTGAATACTCCATTCATCAAGCTCATAAAAATAGTGGGTGCATTTGACAGTCCAAACGGCACCACTGTGAACTCATAATGACCATACCTTGTTCTAAAGGCGGTCTTGCTGATGTCTTCATCCTTTATTCTTACCTGGTGATATCCCGATCTGAGATCTATCTTCAAAAATATTTTTGCACCTTTCAACTAATCGAAAAGATCGTCGATCCTCGGCAGAGGATACTTGTTCTTGATAGTTACTTTGTTCAACTGTTTGAAATCAATGCACATCCTCAACGTCCCGTCCTTCTTCTTCACGAACAGGACCAGGGCACCCCAAGGTGACACGCTTGGGAGAATGTACCACTTCTTTAGAAGCTCTTCAAGCTGAAATTGCAACTCTTTCAGCTCTGGCGTACTCATTCTATAAGGAGCTTTCGACACTGGAGCTGCTCCAGGCATCAAATTTATAGAGAAATTGATATCTCTCTTCGAAGGTAGTCTGGGTACCTCCTGAAATACATCTTCAAACTCTGTTAGTACCGCATGGTCTCCAATATTTGAGACTTCATCTCTGGATGCTTCCTCCACACGGGCTGTAAACAATTGACAGCCTTTTCTGTAGCACTTCTTCAGCTGCATTGTTGAGATTTCTCTAACAGTAACAACTCTAGGAATTCCTTGGATGGATCTATGATTCCCTTCTTCATCTAAGCAAGTGAAGGCCTTGTTCCGACAGTCCAAGATGGCATGGTGTTGGTCCAACCAGTCCATCCCAATTAGACATTCATAAGAGCCTAACGGAAAAATGTTCAAATTGGCCTTCGTGCTCAGTCCATTCATGTCTACAAGATAGGACTTGACTAACTCCATGACTTTCCTCTTGGTTCCTGTAGCTAGTTGCACTAACCAAGACTTTTCATGTTTGTTTCTTATCAAATGCAAACTTTCTACCACTCTAGGGTCTATATAACTATGGCTAGCCCCTGAATCAACTAAAATAGTAAATGGTTTGTTTTTTATCATACCTTCTACTTCAATCATGTGCGACTGATACTCATCTTGCTTGTTGTCCATGGCTGCATAGATCCTTGGAATTCTACTGCCCATGTCCTCCACTGTTTCAGCTTGCTGAACATTGTGGAGAACTCTTACTTTATCATTTATGTGGGGGCAATCTCTGTACCTATGTTTTTCTTTACAACCCCAACATTCCATAGGTGGCGGCCTTGACATTTTCCCACTCACTTCAACCTTCCTGGGCTCTCTAAGAGACGGCTATTCTTGAGGACTGTTTCTGAAAAAGGGTGGTTTATTTCCCTTCTGCCTCTGTTCTTTCTTGAACTTTTTCTGGTCATCCCAAGCCTTCCGAAAGGTAGGATTTTCTCTTTGTTGTTCAAATACGCACTTCACTCTTCTTATTGTTTCTTTCATATTTTTTGGGTCATCATACTGAATCTTATCCCCAATAGGAGGCATTAATCCACTCAGGTACCTCTGAATCTTGACAGACTCATCTTTGATGAATGGAACATACTTCAGTAATTCCAAAAACTTTCGTTCATACTCATCAATGGTCTTGTTGTCCAACTTGAGTTCAAAGAACTCTTTCATCTTTCTGTCATAATATCTTTTAGTTAAGTATTTCCTCTCGAAATACCTCTTGAATTCTTGCCATCTGATGTCCCTTTCCCTGATGTGTTGCACCTGCACAAGTTGATCCCACCACATGGATGCCTTTCCCTTCAGTTGATACATGGCAATCCTTCCCTCTACATGAGAGGAATAATTCTGCAGTTGAAAGTATTTCCTCATACCCAGCAACCAGGTTTCGGCATCTTCCTCCTTCTTATGTTCTCCATCGAACATTGGAGGCTTGATCTTGTTCATTTCCCCTTTCAATTCATCCAACCCAGATCTCCTGTGCTTTCTGGTAGGAGATGGGCTTGAACTACTGTGTGCTTCTCTACTGGAATGCTTTGGGGAGCGACGACGATGTCTGCTGACACTCCTTGATCTTATTTTCCTCTCAGGGGTCCTACGACTCTCTATCTTGCTTGAGTCACTCTCCTTTTTCAATTTCTTTTCTATTCTTTCCAGACTCTTCAACATCCTTAAGTTGAATTGACCCTGCCTATCCCTAACTTTCATGAGCTTTCGGCTATCAGCTCGGCGAGCCTGGGCATCTTTTTGCATTCGTTCAATGATTTTCATCACATGCCCTTCCTTATCCAATTCTCTTCTGTGCCCATTGGAGTTCGATCCTTCGACTCCCAAGTTGACATCCCTTCCTTCTCTTTCATTCTCTAAATTGGAGGCAATTCGCACCTCTTCCATTTCTATACTCAGCGTCGATTCACGGCTGTCCTGACACTCATTGAACTCTACACACACAACATGCAGTCAACCGAAGTTTGTCAGGCCTTAAACCCTTAATAAAACTACAACATTCATAAGCCAATGCGAATAAGAAAACGTTTTGATTCCACGAATTTTCTAAGCTCTGTTTGGCTCTACAATTTTTGGCAATAGCCCCTATTTTCTTAGTCCCCAACCCATGCGTCCACGGGCCATGATCAAATGCTAAACTGCTAGGTGCTACAAGGCTCTCCAAACGAAAATTCGGGTTTTCGGGATTTCGAGGCTTCGGGGTTTCGGGTTTCAGGGTTTTGGTCCTGGAGGTTCTCGCACTCGCTTCCCTCTCCAACTCTTGACTTCTAAAAATTCAATTTCCTTACCCTCCGAGCCCACAGCACAACTGTTGCCCACCAGGATAGTGACACATGGTGTCCTTAAGAAGGTCCACCTCACTCCCAGCGATGTCAGGGGGGCCCACTACTTTCACTTTTTGTTTTGGAGTTTCAGGCATCAGGAGTTCGTGCATATACACATCTCAAACTTCAGTTTGCCAAAATTCTGAAATTACGATCTATTCATCTACTTGATCCAACGGTCAAGTTCCTCTCCTACGATATACGGTGTAGATCGTTTCGGGATTTCGGGGTTTTGGGTTTTTGGTAACCGAGAGTTCATGATGCAGCGACTCCAAATATCTTGTCACTTCAATCCCCGAATTCTGATACACAAGTTCTTGTACAAGATCCAACGATCCTTGATGATTTGGATCTAATGGTCCATATCTTTTCGGAGTTTCGTGAACCAAGAGTTCACAATGCAGCGACTCCAATTCTCTTGTCGCTTCAATCCCCAAATTTCAATATAGAGATTCATGTATGAGATCAACGGCTGTGAGCCTCCCCTGATATGACGGTCCAGATCTCTCCTATGCTTACACCTATCAAAGCTCTTCATCCCTAACTTCCTCGCTAGTTGGCTGGATCCGACAGCTCACGGGATTTCGGCACTTCTTCTTGGAAGCGCTCCACCGTCCGATTCTACCCTTGTTAATCTCTTTCGCGATTCAGGACTTGGAGTGACCAAAAATTTGGCCTGCACTCCAAGTTCACGATCCTTGAATTCACGAAATGATCCAACGGTTCAACCAACCACAATCAACGACCCACGTTTATTCTGGATCCTAGGGTGGCGAGTTTCTCCTTCCACTAACCACCTTGTAAATTTTGTCCAATGACTTGGTACCCTCCTTCTGAACCTTCATCTACTTGATCCAACACTTTTGGTGTGGAGTTCTCTCTCTCCCTGTGGCCATATACCACACCGACTGCAATTTTATAATACCGCTACACCTGCTGAGCTTTTTAACATGGTCAAGTAGCCCGTTGACACTAAAAAACATTTTGAGGTCTGAAATTAGTCCTCCAGACACAATTTCCTTCTCAAAACCTCGATCCAAAGACCACTTATCTGGCCCATCTAGGCTCAGTGTTGAAACTAGGCTCTGATACCATACTGTAATGCTCCTGGCCATCAACCCCATGGTCGGGCCAATGCTACTACGCGGAAAAACACTTATGTAACACATTATGCATTCTAATGAACTTAAAATGCTTAATTACAGTTAAACACATAATTACTGCTATCATTTCAGAGTTAATGGAAATAACAATAATTCATATGCACAACAAAATACGTGATAACATTGCAAAAATCAGAGGTATGCAATTTAATTAATTACAGCATTACAAAACATAGTGACACTTATCTTTGAAACGGTCACGCACCACCAACTGCGTGTAGACCTTCCATGAACCTCCCAGCCTTAGACCATGCTGCTCATCACTCTCGGCAGTAGGTCACCCCCGAGCTAGGACTAAGCTCCACTGGGTAAGGAATCCTAGGCTAGGTAAGGTTTATACGAAGAATACATGTAAAAGAAGGAGGATTCTCTCCGAGGAACCACTTATGCCCACTGCCCACAGACTCTCCTTCCCCACATGCCTGTCCCACCCCAGGAGTATACACCTTCTCTATCACCTAGACAGTCCTTCAACTGCTAACCTCCCTTGCCTTGGGCTTCAGCAATAGACCGGACCAAAAATCTCTTAGCTCTATGGCAACTACAGGGTTCCTTCCAGGAGCTCTCTCCTTTCTCCGTGCACTCTCTCACCTGGAGATAGTCGCTCACAGGCTTGGTAAAACCTGTCTCTTCAACAACAATCACCTCCCTCACCTGGAGAGAGAGTTGTATACAAAGGACAAATAACCTATTTCTTCAGTTTCATTCCAGCACAAGGAGAACAACAATAAGACTCAGTAGAGGACGGATGACAGTAGCCAATTACACTTAGCCAAGGGACTGTGTGACCACAACAATCCATAGTTAAAACACAGACGGCATGGACGATTACGATATTCCCAGGGTTCAACAGACACACAGGAGACTCAACTCAGTCCACGGGTTTACCACTGGGTTTCACGGTTTCAGATTTCAGAGATGCGTGAGGTATGCCGCACTCCGACACAGAGGTCACATGGTTCAAACAACCCACAATAGAATGGAGGACCAACCCCCGGACTCAGGTGGTGGATTGAGGAATGAAGGATGAACCCCCAACATGACTTAGTTCTCTGGTTTTAACCGCATGCGCCCAGGTCGACACCTGTTTAACCGCATGCGCCCAAGTTGACACCTGTCTCCCTGGAGCTGCATGTTTCCCATCTTGCACACGTTCCCCTTCCAGGAACTTAGGATAAAACATATACATTTTCACAACTTTGGAATAATATTTAATTATTATTCCCAAGGACTTGAGCCCTCAAGCTTATCCCCTCTTCCAACCTTTCAGCCCCCTCTCCCTTACCCAGGCTTTGTGGAAGCTTATTCCCCCATCACTCATTCATCGTGGTCGGTCCACAGATAGAGATGTTTTTGTATTAATATTGTGCATAATTACATGTACAAAAATCAGGCTCCTGACCCTCAACACTTAGTCTCCCTAGCCTAAATAACACATAATCCCACTAGCTTATATAAACTTGGCTCACCGGCCTATAAAACAAAATTACAATTCATAATACAATTGGGGCACATCCTTGGGGTATTATAGAGACCTTCCTTGAAAGGTGCGAAGGGGCACAGGTAGAAGTGTCTCTTTAAAAGTAGGAACCAAAGTATGCATAATGCCACCTAGTGTAGTAGCACCAGGATCAGAGCTCCTAGTGTCAGATGGAACGTCCCCAACTAAAACAAAGTCAACAGAGGGTAGTCTTGTTGCACAGGAGGTAGTTGGTATAATAGAGGAGGCAAGGCTTGTAGGTAGAGGGTCCCCACAGGAAGCCAATGGGGGGACCCTATAGTCTCGGGGAGAAGACATCGACGACAAAGGTTGTAAAGTCTGAGTTCCCACCTGATCCAGGGGAGGATAAATAATAACTGGAGGAGGTACCAACAAAGGTTCGGTCGAAGTACCCTGAGTAGGCCCCAGACTAGAGTATCAGACGAGTCTAAGGAATATTGTTCCCAAGAAGACAGAGAGCAGTAAAAGGAAGGACAAAGCAGCTTGAGCTTACCCGTGAGAGTATCTTGTGTATTAGTCGGCCAATCCCCTGCTTCCACAAAGTCTCCAGCCGCAACGTCGAGTGAGTCTACTTCAGGAGAGTCCTCCCAGGAAAGTTTACGGAGATAGGAAGCTTCATACTCTTCTACTTCCAACTCGCCAGTGAAATCGCGATGCAGGTGTCCAGTCCTATGGTAGATGGAGCAGTAGAAAGGAATACCAAGATAATCAAGGTGTTGTGTCATGGTGTGGCCTCACTAGTATATTTCCAGGGTCTCCAAAATTCTTGAGTGTATATCAATCTCCACAAGAATCCTAACCATCCTTCTGTGGGATCCCTTAAGTATGCTTTCATCCAGACTTATAAAATGCCCCAGTTCATTACCAATGGTGACTAGAACTCTCTCTGTCCAAAGTTGTAGAGGAAGACTAGGCAACAAGACTCACAAGTGGCGAAAGAAAAGGTATACAGTGGAGGGGTAAAAATTGACTTGCCATATTTTGACCATCAGGCTATAGCCACTAATAGCCCACAGTGAGTCTAAAATCTGTTGTGATTCCTCCGACATATTGAAGAGTAGACCAAAAAATCCATGGGAAAGGTAAATGATCTCTGGGACATATCCCAACAAGGAAGACCAGGTGCTCGAAATCCAGGCAGGGAGAGAGAATTTACATAGAGTGTGATAGGAAGTCCTACCCACTAGCACACAAAGTGACAGGCGGACACTCTCCTCCAATCCAACATCGAACCCCATGACTAACTTGCGTTTATATTTGATAGGTTTCCACGTGCACTTAGTACCAGGGTTTTTAGGCAACCATATCTGTGGTGGGGGGCAACCTGTCTGTATCCCTACCCTCCAGTTCAAATCAACTGAAGAACACATGAACGAGGATACTAAACCAGGAAGGGAGGCGGGAGGTGACTGAGAGGGGGGGTCGGGAGGTGTAGAAGAGCCCATAGGTGAAAATAAGTTGTGTTTGATGAAGGGAGGAAGGGTAGTGGGTAAGTCAATACCTGAACTGAGCTAGTCATTCGAGGTAAAGAGCTCGATGCTCTTCCATAGGGCCTCATCAGTCGCACTCATTATTGTGTTGACCTCAACCTCCATTCAGAAACTACTGGAAGCATTACTGACAGACTACCACCTCATCCAACAGACCTTGTGCCAAAACATTAACAAGACCACCACTTAGCTAGAAATAAATAAGGGGAACTCTACAATAACTGATATCATGTTGGGTGTCTCATCATACATAGTGTAGTGTAGGAGAGTACCAAAGCTGCCTAGGTGTTGGCTCAGAGGCCAAACGCGCCATAGCTAGAGCTAACATAGGGTTTTGTCCTTAGTGAAAAGAGAACTGTCATAGACTCTGACCGCTAAAGCTAGAAGTTTCAGAGCCCTTTCCGCCATTGTTGAGGTTCAAAGCTCCTCCTTTTACCAAAAATACTTACACACTTATCTACCATCTTTAAAATAACAAAGTTTCATCGTCGAAATCCTTTATAAAGTCAACTAATGAGTATTTAAAGGTAAATGACCTACAAGTATGTAATGTTTAGAACATTATTTCCTTATGGTTTAATAGATCATATTTGGGATGAATGTAATGTGCATTGTAAATTTCAATAGGGAGTAACTAGAATTTTGGGGTTCACATATGTAGTGTTTACAAAGATAAATATATATAATTTTATATATCATTAAAGATATATAAAATATACAAAGATATATATTATATATATCCTACTCTCTGAATATGTAACACAACCCAATGAATATGCCATTGGTAAGTGTATGCTCGAACAACCAATTAAATGATTAGTTTGCTCTGTATAGTGGCCTTCAATGGACTCTTGACCCAATCATAAGGAAATGTGAATGTGTAAATATGTGTTTGTTGTTGATTTGGAGTGGCCAATTATTAATGTTTCTCACAAAAAGAGTTTTATACAATCCTATAATTCTTATAATAGTTACAAAGACTGAGATGCCAATGATAATATTAAACTCCTATGGTAGCTTGTCCTTTGATAGTTCTGTTATGCAAGATTTTGATGCAAATAAAAATTAGCTCAAGGGTCATTCACTTTCCTTGATATCATCTTGCCTCTAAGTATCAAGTCAATATTTTAAAGCCATAACAATACAATTGCACACATAGCTACAATGCCATATATTTAGTCGATGGAAAAATGATATGTAAATTGTCATGCATATTCCACTAAAATTGTTTTTTATGACAGATATGGTATTAAAAGGAAATATTTTATTAATGCATGTTTGTTTCCTTAGATCTCAAATTTATTATCACTAACTTATTGCTCAAATCATGAAAAATAACTAAATACAAAAACAAAAGAACAAGAAAAAGAGCACACCATCCACACTAATGATCACAAGATGTATCATAGGAAACCCAATACAATAGAAAACCCAACTAGAATGTGAGGCTTATGCTCTTCTCTCTTTTCTTCAATAATGAAATGCAAATACAAAGAAAGAGGCACTCACTATGGAGTTTCCTTTGACGTTGTGGCCTGAATGGATACTACAAAATCTTATTCCTCCTCTATTATGATCTCAAACCCACTCCTAGATGCTAAACTATGGAACCAATGCAATGCTAAATAATGGAACTCCTTCCCCTCCTAGTGGCCTCTTATTTAACATAGCCCGATAATCATCTAGGGTTAGGGTTTTTGCATCCTCAACCCCCAATTAGTTAGAAGGTTTTGGACCTTCTAGAATCTTATTGAAATTCCACACGTGGCTAGCCCCACATGTGTGAGTAATGGGGGCTGATGTGGCATCCACTCATACCATGGTGGTCAACAAGGTAGTTCAAATTGCAAGAGGCACAACTTCCGCATACAATCTCTAATTGAGATAATTTTTGCACCGATGGAAAGGTCTTAGTGTGTAAAATAGTGTCGAGGTGTTGAGAGCTATGCTCACAAAGTTTTGACCCAAAAAATTTCCATTTGATGCTTCAAAATGGCTTTAGAAGGTTTTAGAACCCAAATCTCCAAACTGGGACCTGCCACTAAAATGGGCCTTGCAAGCCAATTCCTCCAATTTTTCCACAAAGAAAGTACTGAGATAGATGAAAAATTATATGATGATCCATTTCAGATCATACCTCCCCATTTATGGACGATTTTCATCCCCAAAAACTTTTATTGAATGAGGTGAGGAAATTTTTCCTCTACCTTCTCCTTGTAGTACCATTTTGCCTTGCCTAGAAGTTGTCCTTTAAATCCAATCTACCAAATCTCATTCTGCCCTTGTCTAGTAGTTCTAAAATTCTTCTACAAAAATGTATCTTCCATCAACTCTACCTGAGATTCTAGTGGTAATTCCTCTATGGTAGGTAGGACTTTCTCTTCAGTTTCTTGATCCTACATAGAAGGCTCGTAGAGTTTTAGATTCTCCACATTCACTACTAAGTAAATGTGCATATATGGGGGTAGACTAATTCTATAGGAATTATCACCCACCTTATCCAATACTTCAAAAGGACCATACCACGTAGCTTGATCTTATTACCAGAACCTTGTAGTCTTTCCCTTTTCAGTTGTAACCAAACTCTATTTCCCACTTTGAATGATTTATCTATTATGTGCTAATCATGTCAAGCCTTGCACCTTTCATGTCACTTCTTCACTATCTCATGTACTTCAAATGGATCTATTTAATCTTTTCAACAAACTTCTCTACCTTCAATGCTTCTCTTGTGATGTCTTCCCTTGCTCCTCCTTGTTTTCCATGGACAACATCTAATGGAGAAGGTGGAAAATACCCAAAGAAAGTTTCAAGAGGGTACTTACCCCTCAAAAATTGAACCAGAGTTGTGTTGACTACTTTTGTCTACTCATCTATCTGTGGATGTGATGTTGTGGATCTCTTCAACTTAGTATCCATATTCTATCAAAGTGTAGACTAAAAGGCATTGAGAAATCTGATATCCCTATTTGAGATGATGCTCATTGGTATCCTAAACTGCACCTAGATATGTTCAAAGAACATGTTTGTTGCTTCTTTTCCTTTGACGGTCTTTTATAAAGAATGAGAATGCACATATTGTTGAACCTATCAAATACCACAAATACATATTCATGTCCCTTCCTTGTTGTTAAAAAACACCCACAAAATATATGGAAATTATTTCCCAAGGTCGAGTGGGTACAGGTAATGGATGGTATAAACCTTACTTTATATTACTGGGATTGATGGTACAATAAATCATGCATGCATCCTATAATATACCATGCTACATATTCTTGTGTTCCATGCCAATACATATGACTTTGTAAGTTAGTAACCGTCTTCCCAACACCGAAATTTCCTGCAACCTCGGAGGTGTGATCTTCTCTAATAAGATGAAAATTTTCACCTTTAGGAATACAAATCTTTTCTATCTTGTACGAAAACCTATTCTGGCTATGATAGTAATCTTTATTGTCACCTTCTTCTATACAAATTTGTCATTGTAGCCATTGAAACACCTCTTTAAAGTCATCTTTTGTGTATGCCTCTTTGTATGCATCATGGGTAAAAGGATCCATGTGCATAAGAGTTACCAAAGTTGTAACCTTGGATGTGGTTGGCCTTGAAAGCATGTTCTCCAACTTATTAGTGTTTCCCTTCTTATCTTATGTACTCCGTAATATCACCATGTCTCTACACCGCAACCTATAGAACCCACCCACCTAACTAGAGCCAACCTCTCGAACCCACCCACCCAACCAGAGCTAATCCAATCTCTCGAACCCACTGACCCAACCAGAGCCAAAACAAATGAAATGAAATAAGAAAGAAAAAAGAAAAAAAAGAAAAAGAAAAAAGAAGTCATAGAGAAAAAGCATGGCCATGCTCCAAGATAAAAAAAAAAACACAAACCCATAAATATTCAACAAACCCCTATCTCAAAACAAATCCCAACCTCAAGATTTGTTCTGCTCTACTTTTCAAATTCTTCTCCTAATCAAGAAAACCCAATTTCTCCAATCTTCTACTCCCGGTCGGCCTCACAAATGCATCATATCCCTCGCCATGTCACCACCATTGTATGATAGAAAAGAGCTCGAATGAACGCTAGACTCACTAGATTCTCCAATCTTCTTCTTCTTGCCAAGCTCTCAAATTCTTCTACTCTTTCTAGACTCATTACAAGCCAACAAAGGTTGATTCTCCCTGCCAAATTCTCAAATGTATTTGGTCTTTCCATTTTCCATCTAAATTCAATGATGATACCGGATTTCATCAAGCGTTTAAGTGTTTTGAATTTTCAAATCCACTCAAGCTCAGGGTACCCAACGTGGCCATTGAGATTATTAAATTTTGAAATCATTGTATAGACTGACATCGTATCGTTATCCGCGTTGAAGTTGGAATTGTACATACTGTCATCGTACCATTCTTTTGTAAATTTCGCCTTATTTAAAGCCAATTTTTTAAGTGAAAATATTTTGACGACGGTTTTACATAATTGGCCTAACTCTCAGGAAGTGGAGTTATCTTTAGTTGTTATTTTACAAATATGGTTTTCTAATGATTTAATATTTTATTTTCTCTTTTTTTTTTTTAAATATTATCATTTTTCTATGCATTTATAACATGATTGGCTTATCGTTTGATAGATGATATTTTGGATGAATGTAATGTGCATTGTAAATTTCAATTGGGATTTAATCACATATGTATTGTTTATATATATATATATATATATATATATATATCATTAAAAACAATTTTTTGTTAATATTTTTTAAATGTAATTTTCAAAGATATATATTTGTAGATGGATGTTTTGCAAAAATTGAATAAGAAAACATTCATTCATTTTTTATGAATCAATGTGATATATTAATGTTTCATGACTAATGAGTATTTAAAGGTAAATGAACTACAAATATGTAATGTTTAGAACAAGATTTCATCATGGTTTATAAATATGTGCTTGTTGTTGAGTTGGAGTGGCCAATTATTAATGTTTCTCACAAGAAGAGTTTGATACAATCCTATAATTCTTATAAGAGTTCCAAAGACTGAGATGCCAATGATAATATTAAACTCCTATGGTAGCTTGTCCTCTGATAGTTATATTATGCAAGGTTTTGATTCAAATCAAACTTAGCTCAAGGGTCATTCACTTTCCTTGATATGATCTCGCCTCTAACTATCAAGTCAATATTTTCAAGCCATAACAATACAATTGCACACATAGCTACAATGTGATATATTTAGTCGATGGAAAAATGATATGTAAATTGTCATGGATATTCCACTAAAATAGTTTGTCACAAAAGATCTGTTATTATAATCAAATATTTTATTAATGCATGTTTATTTCCTTAGATCTCAAATTTTCACTAACTTATTGCTCAAATTATGAAAAATAACTGAATACGAAAAATAAAGAACAAGAAAAAGAGAACACCATCCATGCAAATGAACACAAGATGTATCATAGGAAACCCAATACAAGAGAAAACCCAACTAGAAGGTGAGGCTTATGCTCTTCTCTCTTTTCTTCAATAATGAAATGCAAATACAAAGAAAGAGGCACTCACTATGGAGTTTCCTTTCACATTGTGTCCTGAATGGCTACTACAAAATCTTATTCCTCCTCTATTATGATCTCAAACCCACTCCTAGATGCTAAAATATGGAACCAATGCAATGCTTAAGAATGGAACATGCCTTCCCCTCCTAGCGTCTTGGTATTTAACATAGCCCGATAATCATCTAGGGTTAGGGTTTTTGCATCCTCAACCCCCAATTAGTTAGAAGGTTTTGGACCTTCTAGAATCTTATTGAAATTCCACATGTGGCTAGCCCCACATGTGTGAGTAATGGAAGATGATGTGGCATTCACTCATACCATGGTGGTCAACAAGGTAGGTCAACTTGCGAGAGGCACAACTTCCACATACGAGCTCTAATTGAGACAATTGTTTCATCGTTGGAAAGGTCTTAGTGTCTATAATAGTGTCGAGGGGTTGAGAGCTATGCTCACAAATTTTTGACCCCAAAAATTTCCATTTGATGCTTCAAAATGGATTTGGAAGGTTTTAGAACCCAAATCTCCAAAATGGGACCTGCCACTAAAATGGGCCTTGCAAGCCAATTCCTCCAATTTTTCCACCAAGAAAGTATTGAGATAGATGAAAAATTATATGATGATCCATTTCAGATCATACCTCCCCATTTATGGAAAATTTTCATCATGAGAATATTTTATTGAATGAGGTGAGGAACATTTTCCTCTACCTTCTCCCTGTAGTACCATTTTGCCTTGCTAGAAGTTGTCCTTTAAACCCAATCTACCAAAGTTCATTTCACCCTTGTCTAGTAGTTCTAGAATTCTTCTGTAAAAATGTATCTTCCACCAAATCTACCTGAGCTTCTAGTGGTAAGTCCTCTACGGTAGGTAGGACTTGCTCTTCAGTTTCTTGATCCTACATAGAAAGCTCGTAGAGTTTTAGATTCTCCACATTCACTACTAAGTAAATGTGTGTATATGGGGGTAGGCTAAGTCTATAGGAATTATCACCCACCTTATCCAATACTTCAAAAGGGACATACCACAGAGCTTGATCTTATTACCAGAACCTTGTAGTCTTTCCTTATTCAGTTGTAACCAAAATCTATTGCCCACTTTGAATGATTTCTCTGTTATGTGCTAATCATGTCAAGCCTTGTACCTTTCATGTGACTTCTTCACTGTCTCGTGTACTTCAAATGGATCTATTTAATCTTTTCAACAAAATTCTCTACTTTCAATGCTTCTCTTGTGATGTCTTACCTCGCTCCTCCTTGTTTTCCATGGACAACATCTAATGGACAATGTGGAAAATACCCAAAGAAAGTTTCAAGAGGGTACTTACCCCTCAAAAGTTGAACAAGAGTCTTGTTGAATACTTTTGTCTACCCATCTATCTTTGGATGGGATGTTGTGGATCTCTTCAACTTAGTATCCATATTCTCTCAAAGTGTAGACTAAAAGGCATTGATAAATCTGATATCCCTATTTGAGATGATGCTCATTGGTATCCCAAAGTGCACCTAGATTTGTTCAAAGAACATGTTTGTTTCTTCTTGTCATTTCATGGTCTTTTATAAAGCATGAGAATGAACATATTGTTGAACCTATCAACTACCACAAATATATAGTCATGTCCCTTCCTGGTTGTTAAAACAACACCCACAAAATCTGTGGAAATGATTTCCCAAGGTCGAGTGGGTACACGTAAGGGATGGTATAAACCTTACTTTATATTATTGGTATTGATGGTACAAAAAATCATGCATGCATCCTATAATATACCATGCTACATATTCTTGTGTTCCATGCCAATGCACATGACTTTGTAAGTTAGTAACCGTCTTCCCAACACCGAAATTTCCTGCAACCTCGGAGGTGTGAGCTTCTCTAATAAGATGAAATATTTCACCTTTAGGAATACAAATCTTGTCTATCTTATATGGAAACCCATTATGGATATGATAGTAATCCTTATTGTCACCTTCTTCTATACAAATTTTTTGTTGTAGCCATTGAAACACCTCTTTAAAGTCCTCATCTTCGGTGTATGCCTCTTTGTATGCATCATGGGTAAAAGGATCCATGCGCATAAGAGTTCCCAAAGATGTAACCTTTGATGTGGATGTCTTTGAAATCATGTTCTCCAACTTATTAACATTTCCCTTCTTATACTTGATGACTAGATAATGGGACTGTAAATATTGTAGTGACTAGTGATAAGTGTGGATAATGGTTTCGTTACCCATCAAATAGTGCTTCCACTTCTTAACAACTTGAACTAGGGAAAATAATTACTTATCATATGTAAGGTAATTCAAAACTACCCAATGAAATGTCTCATAATGATATCACAATGGATTACCTCATTGCATCAAAAATAAGTACTCCAATAGCATACCCACTTGCATCTGTCTCCACTTAGAAAGACTTTTGCAAGTTAGGTAATGCGAGAACTTGTGCTCAACTAATATTTTGTTTTAACTCGTTGAAATCTTTCTGCTAATTCTTTCCTCACTAGAAACTTTCAACATTGGTTGTTATGGTGTGGAGTGAGGCAGCTACCATTGGAAAGGATGTTATTAACTTTTGTAGGTACTATGTTGCCCAACAAAGCTGCTAACTTTAGTGACATTAGTAGGAATTGGCCACTTCATGATGGCCTCCATATTTGCGGGTTCTATCTCAAGTTCCTCTCCACCAATCACATATACCAAATACACCAATGATTGTTGAGCAAACTCACATTTCTTGAGGTTAACTAGGAGTTGATGTTTTTTCAAAGTCTCTAACACCTTCATGAGATGTGATATGTTCTCCTCCCATGTAGAGCTCTAAACCAATAAGTCATCGACCAAATACACTATTACAAATGAATCTAAATAGGGACACAATACATCATTCATCATTCACATAAATGTAGATGGTGCATTACATAAACCAAAAGGCATGAACAACCATTTATACAAACCTTTCCTTGTCTTAAAGGTTGTCTTTGTTGGAATGTTGTTCAATACTGAGGGGGGGGGTGTGAATCAATATTGTTTATTTTTCTCAAATTAAATTATTATTATTTTTTAATTTATAAACCATAAAAATTTATCAACAAGAGTGTACATAACTCTAAATTTTAAATGTAACAATCATAAAAGATTATATTTCATTTACTAGTCACAGTTTGCAAGAGACACCAATCTATCTTCTTTTTTAGCACCAACTTAAGGAGACACCAATCCCCTATTTTCCAAGCATCAACTTGAGAAAGCACCAACTCCTTGTAGATCAAGCTCCAACCTATAAAGGACTCTGACCCTCTTGTTTTCAAGAACAAACTTGAGGAAGTTGTAACTCCCTGTTTACGTCTTCAACATGCAGAGGACTTCAATCCTCCCTTGCTCTTTCCTTTCACCCTCACTGCATGTGTATGTTTCAGGTTTCATATACTTCCTTGGAATCTACTTTTGTTTTTTATCTTCTAGATCTTTTAAATTGGTACTTTTAATAGAATTATGTGACAATGCTCACTCACTAATATATATTATGATGTATTCATACTCATTTATCAATGTGCATGAGAGTTGCCAATATGACAAAGCTCATTCTTCCACCAACTCTACTTGAGCTCTAGTGGTAAGTCATCTATGGTAGGTAGGACTTGCTTTTCAGTTTCTTGATCCAATACAGAAGGCTCGTAAAGTTTCAGATTCTCCACATTCACTACTAAGTAAATGTGCATATATGGGGGTAGACTAAGTCTATAGGAATTATCATCCACCTTATCCAATACTTCAAAAGGGCCAAACCATGGAGATTGATCTTATTACCAGAACCTTGTAGTCTTTCCTTGTTCAGTTGTAACCAAACTCTATTGCCCACTTTGAATGATTTCTCTATTATGTATTAATCATGTCAAGCCTTTGTTATGTCTAATAGTTTCAAGGAGTTGAGAGATATGATCAAAACGTTTTGACCCAAAAAAATTTCATTTGATGCTTCAAAATGGATTTGGAAGGTTTTGGACCCCAAATCTCCAAATTGAGCCCTCCCATTGAAATGGACCTTACAAGTCAATGCCTCCAATTTTCCACCCAAAAATTACTAAGATAGATGAAAAATTATATGTTGATCCATTTTGGATCATAACTCCCCATTTAGGGAGGATTTTGGTCCCCAAAATATTTTGTTGAATGAGATGAGAAAATTTTCCTCTATCTTCTCCCTATCTTACCATTTTTTCTTGCCTAGAAGTTGTCCTTTAAACTAAATCTTCCAAATTTCACATTTCCCTTGTCTAGTAGTTGTGGGATTCTTCTACAGAATTGTATCTTCCACCAACTCTTCCTAATCTTATAGCGTTAATTCCTCTATGGTAGGTAGGAACTACTCTTCAGTTTCTTGATCCAACATGGAAGGCTCGTAGAGCTTCAGATTATTCACATTCACTACTATGTAAATGAGCATATATGGGGGTAGACTAAGTCTATAGGAATTATGATCTATCTTATCCAATACTTAGAAAGGGATATACCATGGAGCCTTGATATTCTTACCAAGACCATGTAGTCTTTCTTGTTCATTTTCCCACTTTGAATGATTGCTCTATTATGTGCTAGTTATGTCAAGCCTTGTCATTTTCCCGTGACTTCTTTAGCATATCTTGTACTTCAAATGGATCTACCTAATATTTTCAACAAACTTATTTTCTTTCAATGATTCTATTGTGATTTCTTAACTCACTCCTCCTTGTTGTCCATAAACAACATCCAAGGGACAAGGTCGAAAATACCCCAAAAAAGTTTCAAAATGGTACTTACCAGTAGAAGTATGGATTTCTCTATTATAAGAGTGTTGAATGTAGATTAGATTTTGATCCCAGGTCTTCAAATGCTTTTGATTGTAATACCTCCAAAGTTGAATCAAAGTCTTGTTGACTACTTATGTTTACCCATATATATGTGGATGTAATGTTGTATATCTCTTCAATTTTGTATTCTTCTTCTCTCAAAGTGTAGTCTAAAAGGAATTCAGAAATATGGTATCCCTATCTAAGATGATGCTCCTTGGTATCTCAAAGTGCACCTAGACATGTTCAAAGAACATGTTTTTTGCTTCTTGTCCTTTTATGGTATTTTTATAAGGCATGAGAATTCGCATCTTGTTGAAACTATAAAATACCACAATTAGATAGTCATGTCCCTTCCTGGTTGTTAGAAAACCACCCAAAAAACCCATGGAAATTATTTCCCAAGGTCAAGTGGGTACATGTAAGGGGTGATATAACCTTGCTTTTTATTACTAGGATTGTTGGTACAACAAAGCATGCATCCTCCAATATACCATGCTACATATTCTTACATTATGGGCCAATACACGTAACTTTGTAAGTTAGTAACCATTTTCCTAACACCAAAATGTCCTACAATCTTGGAGGTGTAAGCTTCTCTAATAAGATGAAACATTTCACCTTTAGGGACACAAAGCTTGTATAGATTGTAGAGAAACCCATTTTGGAGATGATAGTAAGCCTTATTGTCACCTTATTCTATACAAATTTGGCCTTGTATCTATTGAAACACCTCTTTAAAGTCCTCGGCTTCTATGTATGCCTATTTGTATGCATAATGGGTAAAAGGCTCCATGTGCATAAGAGTTCCCAAAGTTATAACCTTGGATGTGGTTGGCCTTGAAAGCATGTTCGTCAACTTATTAGTGTTTCCCTTGTTATACTTGATGACTAGATAATGGGATTGCAAATACTGCAATGGTTGGTTATAAGTGTGGATAATGGTTTCCTTTCCCATCAAATAGTGCTTCCACTTCTTAACAACTTGAACCAAGGAATATAGTTACTTATCATGTGTAGGGTAGTTCAAACTCCCACATGAAACATCTCATAATGATATCACAATGGAGTACCTTTGTGCATCAAAACTACTCCAATAGCATACCCACTTGAATTTGTCTCCACTTAGTAAGGCTTTTACAAGTTAGGTAATGCAAGAACTGGTTCTCAAATAATATTTTGTTTTATCTCATCAAAAGATTTCTATTGAATCTTTCCCCACCGAAAACTCTCATCATTGTTTTTTATGGTGTGGAGTGATGCAACTACCACTGAAAAGGATACTATGAACTGTTTTAGGTACTGTGTTTCCCAAACAAAGATCTTAACTTTAGCGACATTAGTAGGAATTGGCCACTCCATGATGTCCTCCATCTTTGCAAGGTCTATCTTAAGTTCCCCTCCACCAATCACATATTCCAAATACACCAAGCACTACTGAGGAAACTCACATTTCTTGAGGTTAACCCAATGCCAATGGTTTTTCAAAGTCTCTAACACCTGCATGAGATGTGATATGTGCTCATAGCATGTAGATCTATAAACCGATAAGTCATCCAAATACACTATTACAAATGAATCTAAATAGGGACACAATACATCACATAAATGTAGTTGGTGCATTACATAAACCAAAAGGCATGACCAACCATTCATATAAACATTGCCTTGTCTTGAAGGTGGTCTTCCAAGTATCTTCTTCTTTAACATGTAGCCAGTGGTATCTCGATTTGAGATCCAACTTGGTGAATTAATTGGCATGTTGCAACTGATCTAATAAATCATTAATCCTGGGAAGAGGGTATTGATTCTTGAGTGTGATCTTTTTCAAAGCTCTCTAGTCGATACTCATTTTCCAAGTCCCATCTTTCTTGGGTACTATGATGATAGGTGACCCACAAGGTCTAGTGCTTAGTCGAATAATTCCTTGCTCCAACAATTTGTGCAACTATTTCTTCACTTTGTTTGCTTCCAAAACAATTTGTTTATGCAATCCAACATTTGGTAATGGGGTGTAAGGAAACATATATATCTTATGATCCACTTCCCTCATAGGTGGTATCCCTGTAGGCTCCTGGAGCACTCCCCTGTATGCCTCCAAAAAATCCTCCAACTATTGTTGTTCTTTTTGGTACATCCATCCAGGGATGCATTTATTCTTATTGATTCCTCCCCTGGATGATTCTCTCTTAAGAAAATAAATACATACTTCTTTTTAGAATTTATCAACTTTTTGGCTTGGTTAGCACTTACCAGAGATATCTTTGACTTTTCTATGTGTGTGTTTATGGTGTAATAATTTACATCCTTGATCAGGTAGTATTGGTTTTCTCTCCACATGAAGATAACATCCCTTATATACATGTAGGGGATTCCAAACACTACACCACACACATCAAGGGGTACTACATACAATTCCACTTCATCATTAAAATATACACTTATAGAAAATTTGATCTTACATTATTTAGTGGCTTTGATATATGCATCCTTATTCACCATCCCAATGGGTATGGGCTTGGATGATCATGAAATTCCAACCCAAGCTTGGTGACCAAATCATCTACTATGAATTTGTCTTGTGAGTCAGAATCAAATAGAGCATCTGTTGAGGAAAAGATATGAAATGATCTTACTCAAGCATTTTCAGACTTTACTTGGCTAAAGCAAAGTAGACGGGAATATCACCCTATGTTTATATCCAACAAAAATAACATCCTATCTCACAAGTATTAATTACGAGTGCTTAGGCTAGTTTTTTATAAATAAATAAAAAACTTGTTGGAAATTCACTTTTTATGTAATTTTCATAATATAACAGTTGCTGAAATAAATGTAAGAATAGAAGTAAAGACACCAGGATGATAATCAAGACAATTGAGACATAAAGCAATCCTTTATTTCATTCCAATTCACCAAAGAGTCATTTTATTTACAAAATCTCATACATAAATCTTGGACCAAAGTCAAACTTAGACATCCTCGATGGAACATACAAAAGGACATCTGATAGAAAACAAAAACTGAACTCTAAAAGATGGATCATCTTGCCACATATTGTTGCCCACTCGACTCTGCACAATAGCCTTTATCAGTCATGAAAATTAATTCACAAACAGACAAGTCTATACAGACTATCAAAGATAGATCAACACCTCTGAAAAACAAGTGTTTGAATGATTTGATTCAGCCCTGAATATTGTTGTACACAATAAGACCCTGCTATCAAAAAAGAGAATTAGGTTGTGGTGAATATACAAATGAATGAAAACTGAACTATATCAACATAAACTCAGAGAAAACCTTAGCATGTTTATGCTTATATCCTCCTCTTGTTCCTCCCTTTCCTTCTGCTTTTAACAAATTAGAATTGGTTGAAGTAGTTGAACCAACTCATTAGTTAAGTTAATTAAATACTCAACTAACTTTAGTTAGGGGGAAAAATCATAATCATAATAAGGGTCATAAATAAATAATAACTAGTAGGTGGGACCCCTTGTTACTCCCTTTAGTTCATAACAATCATAACATAACCATTAGTTAAGAAAAACACACCTCCTTGTGTCTTCCATCAACGTATTTAATTTTGGGAATCTTATCTCATGAAATTGAAATTATTTCAAAAATAATGCTCATTATTACACTTGAAATTTGCACACCTAGGTACCTCGCCCTAAGTATCGTAAAGTGTCATATAAGTGTCTCATACACCTTGACACCATGGAATAACCTATGTCATAATCCCTAGTCAATGTGGAGGAGGGATATATTATAGGAAGGCCAAAATACCAAGTACACATGAATTATTATCAATATTCATGGAAAAGAAATTAATTAAGTGTGAGAATCCACCTCACATTTGGTTTCCTATTTTTTAGGGAAGGTGGAGGATCTCATGGATGGTTGAAATATTTCCTCCTTAAAATCCTTGAGAGATATTTCCTCCCCAAAATCCTTAAGAGATATTTTCTCCCTAAATATCTTAGAGATCCCTTTCTTAGTGGATCTGATGAGAGATCCTCTCCATGGTGGTTAAGCCTCCAAATCCTATATAATGAGGAATTTCCATGGAGGAGAAAGGGGAGAGAGGAGTTTAGAGATACCAAACTTATGATATCATGAGAAGTGGAGGAGAATAATCAGTGAAAGTATTGTTATTTTGATCGTGGATCTTTTGAGCAAGGGTTGGACAAGAAGAGCTTGATGAAGCTACTGCACTCACATCTTTGGTGGTTGTAAGTTTTCTTCATTGTTGTTCTCATTAATACAATCAATGCTTGTCTAGTTTCTTTCAAACTTGTATTTTTTCCATATAAGTTTGTCTACATTAGATGGATCTATGTTTGAGCTAATCTCAGTAGAGTAGGAAGTCTTTTGTGCTTTTGTTTGTCTTGCAGGACCTACCAAGGAGTTCAAGATCGAAGCTCATGCTGGACCTTGCAGGGACAAACGACGTTCATAAGGTACACACCTTCCTCCTTCTCTTTTCTTCATCAGCTTGATTAGATCTAAAAGGAAGTCAGTGTCCATGTGAAGCACCTCCTGTCTTAGAGTTAAGGGTCTAGCTCTCAAGAGGAGGTCTACCTATCCGCAGGGAGATTTTCCTACAACAGAAATTGGTGACTCCACTGGGGAGGAAATCTGATTTGTGTTTCCTTTCCCAGATCTTGTCTTGGCCCTTTGCCCACTCATTTGATCTTCTCCATTGAATTTTTTATTCTTAGAATGGTTTGATTGCCTCTTTTTTTCATCATGATTGTAACACACCCGCTGCGGCATAATAAAATTTTCGCCTTTTCTCGAGGGACAAAATCCCCGAAAACCTACGGAGCTTAGCACAAGCTGCAGATGCCACCTCTGCCTCGACAGAGTCTCTACACGACCTCCCGGTCTTAAGGATCGTTCAGTTTCTTTTATGAGCCGAAGTGGCCCCTTTTGATTTCCAGCTGGAAATCTTCTTCCAATCGATCCACAGGTCCTTTTGGAAGCTCCCTTGTGCGAACAGCACTAGGCGTGAGCTCCACCCTCTCCGAGCGATCACAGCGCTATGACCAAGGCCTATTCCCAAAGGTGCTTGCCGCAACTCGCAATATTGCGAGTTCGCGAGTCGAAACTCCTGACTCTTCCTTCCCAAATTCACGATATCTGAAATCACGTAATGGGTATAGCTCCCTTCTGTCAGCACCCTCTGTGCGTTACCAACGGCTAGGCTAAGTGCTAGCTCCCATTACAACTTTGTGAATTCGCATGTCAAAAGGTTGAGCACTCATTCTCTTATCCCACAAATCTTCAAGATGCAAGAAGTCAACAGAGTGTTAACTCCTTTCTCCAGGCGACGTGTGTCCTCCTGTCAATCATACGGGCCCCACTTTGTGGTTTTGCCACGTGTTCCTTCATGCTCAGCTTTCAACACTTCACGACTTCTGATGTCGAGAAGAGGTCCTCTCAACCTCCGAACCTCTGAATGCACGATACGCACGATGAGGCTCTGATCCAACGGTCCTCCCATGACCTGGATCCAACGGTGATCCTTACTCCTCACGATTTCGCCATTCGCGACTTGGAGCACCCAACTCCCGGGATCTCACCTTGCGAACCTCCGAGTTCGCGAGATCCCTCGATCTCTGCCACCTGTCCTCCTCAGACAGACGGTTTTGATCTTCTCGCGACTTCGCCACTCGCGAAGTCAAGAGACTTCCTCCTCTGACTCCCGATGTTCGAATCCTCGATAGAGAGGATCTCGCGACACGTGTCCTCCTTCCAACGGACGGCTTAGATTCTTCCGCGACTTCGCCACTCGCAAAGTCTAGATGCTCACCTCTGTGAGTCCTGATGCCTGAGTCTCCGAAGCGGATGATCTCGCGACACACGTCCTTTCGCAGACAGACGGCTCCGATCCTTTCGCAAATTCAGAACTTCTGATGTCGAGTGTCCAGACCTTCATCCTTAGGACCCCCAAACTCTCGAATGCCGAGATCCCGATACCAACTCATTCAGGACTTTTCGCTTCTGTTGCTCAC
This sequence comes from Picea engelmannii, assembly GCA_009831015.1. Classification (NCBI taxonomy): domain Eukaryota; kingdom Viridiplantae; phylum Streptophyta; class Pinopsida; order Pinales; family Pinaceae; genus Picea; species Picea engelmannii. Next base: position 122,400 of record ML801175.1, read on the forward strand.
GAAGGTTTAACCCCCGTGCATATCCTGTTAGATCTAACAGCTGACGGGTGTTCGGACTAAGGTCTGACAGCTCAGACCTGTCCCGCGCTGTGCACTCTCCCGCCACTCCCTGGACGTGGAAAAATCAACGGTCTGGATACTCCCACGGACCTTGGGGATCTACGGTCCCAATTTCTTCGCTACTCACAAAGACAAAGGAAAAAGGGTTAAGGCATTTAATGCCCTCATTTATTCCTCCCATCTAACCGCAGATCTTCCGACCAGTTCTCATCCTGCGATCTATACTTATCCCTACGCTGCCATTTCTGGATTTCAAGAGGATCATTCTTCCTTGCACAGGGTTACTAAGAATTGCACCTACAGATCCTTTTCTAGGTTCTTGGTGAGCTTTCCGAAAAGGGTGTCTCTATGGGGAGATCTATCCAGGGTATTACCTGAGACGGATAAGGGTATAGATTTCCCAAGAACAAACTGGAAGTCTGAATTAATTCAATATGCATATATATATATATATATATATACAAATCTATCTATAAACATAATCCATACATGGTCTTTTCAATAAAATCATGCAACCACCATTTTTTATCAAAACACCACACAGAGAGTCTTGTACTCAGACCATTCATAAACTACACAGACTATGAGCATACATGTCAACATATAAGTTTCCAGATGCAAGATTATCATAAATGCCAGGATATACATTTCAAGATGCAAGATGTAAAACACTTATCATAAATAACACTAGATGTGATTGCAATTGTTGAGAGGGGTACTCGTTTCCACCCAACCGTAGGCTCAGCGATTCCCAATGGATTTACCACTAGCCACCCCCGAGTTGAGACCACGATGCTGCGAGACTGTGTCTCTGTTTTCCAGTGACTGAGAATGAAGGTTACGCTCCTTCTTCTCTACTATCACTCACTCTATATTTTTCCAGAGTGCTCCTCTTCCCCTCGCATCTGCCTGTGATCACACACTCCTCCTGCCTTTCTCTCCTTTTGGTGAGGTTGCGTGTGGCATGATATTCCTCGCAATGGTCAGGTCTGAGGACTCTACGGATGGGCGGTTCACCCCCCATCCCTCATTACTCATGAGGATCCCTTTACCTACCAATCCTGGTGAGTCATTTAATTCGGGCCAGCGAGCCGCTCTTGGTTACCCGGGCTAGTGAAGTCCAAGTACGGTATCGGTCTCGGTGGAAGTTAACGCCACCATTCCAAGTGCCTTCCACCGCCTTTCTTCAGCCATCGTGGTCTTTTTTTTTCAGCACATCCCCCCTCTCAGCAGTCCTTCAATATATATATTATAATATCATTCACATTCATCGACCTTTTTCACAAGGTCCATTCACATCACACATTCACATTTCTGAGTTTGCCACAATACTTGGCCAGTATAGTTATTTTTACAGATTGGGGGAAACAGGTTGTTACAATTCCCTTTCCATTAAAGGAACATCGTCCTTGATGTTCTATCTATCAACTTGGCATGCATGTACAGATGTAAACAAAATCGGATATTCCCATTTCATGGCATCCTCAATTTCCCATGTAGCCTCATCTGGGCCAAAATGTTTCAACTACACCTTGACCTGTGCAATAGTTTGGTTCCAGAGAGGGGTTTCCTTTCTATCTAGTATGTATTGAGGTTCTAGTAGAAATTCTCCCTCCAATTCCACCTGAATCACAGACCAATCAATTATATGGTTAGCATCATGTACATATTTCTTCAATAGTGAGACATGGAAAACATTATGTTCTTTTACTGTGGGAGGAAGTGCTAGCCTATAGGCTACAGGTCCCACTCTATCTAGAACCTCAAAGGGTCCAAAATACTGAGCTGCCAACTTGGCACAAGCTCCCATTTTCAGAGAACTCTTCCTGGGTCTAACTCTGAGATATACATGGTTTCCCGTTTTGAACTCTCTTGGAGTTCTCTTTTGGTCGATATAACTTTTCTGTCGGTTCTGAGTGACCTTCAGGTTTTGTTTTATCTGAGTCACTTGTTGTTCCATTTCCTTCAACATGCTAGGTCCAAAATAAATCTTGTTTACGGGATTACTTCAACTGACAAAAGTGTTGCACGGTCTACCATAGAGGACTTCAAAGGGACTCATCTTTAAGGATACTTGGTAGTCGTTGTTGTAGGCGAACTCTACCAGAGGTAGGTAGTCTTCCCACTTCTTGGGTTGGTGCATTACATGCATTCTTAGCATGTCTTCAAGTATTTGGTTCACTCTTTCTGTTTGTCCGTCAGTTTGAGGGTGATAGGTAGTGCTAAACAACAATTTGGTTTCTAAGCCAACCATTAGTGACTTCCAAAAGTTGGAAGTAAATTTCGTGTCTCTGTCAGACATGATCTCTTTCGGTATACCATGCAGTCTGAATATCTCCTTCATGAATACCTAGGCGATATCGATTTCTTTGCAAGTGGACTTGACAGGGATAAAATGAGCAGACTTGCTCAATTTATCCACCACTACCATAATGGCATCGTTATGTTTGGTCGATGTTGGTAATATGGTGATGAAATCCATGGAGATGGTTTCCCATTTCCATTCTGGGATTGGTAAAGGTTGCAATAATCTTGTTGGGTGTCGATATTCTGCTTTAACATGTTGGCACTCTATGCATTTGGCTAAGTACTCGGCTATGTCTTTCTTCATTCCAGGCCAATAGAATTGTCTCCTAGTGGCCGTGATCATTTTCTGGTATCCTGGATGACCATAATAGGGTATTTTATGTAGTTCATCCAATATGAACCTCTTCAAGTTGTCACAATTTGGAATATAAAATCTGCTTCTGTAAGTGAGTAGACCTCCTTCGATCATCTGGTAGCCTTCATATTTTGCTCCGGCAGGTTCTTGCTGTAGGTACATGGTCACGGTTTGGATGAAGGGATCTGTTTCTTGTGCCTTTATGATTCTTTCTTTGACATCCGCCTCACAGGTGCTCACCGTGGCCAGGTGAATTGTTTTCATGCTTCTGCTAAGGGCATCCGCCACCCTATTTTCTTTTCCTTTAATATGTTTGATTTTAAAATCAAACTCGCTAAGGAGGGCCATCCACCTAGCTTGTCTCACATTGATCTTTGGTTGATCAAAAAGGTATCGCAATCCACAGTGATCTGTCATAAGTACGAATTTTCTTCCCAGGAGGTAATGCCTCCACATTTCCAAGGCATGCATTATGGCAGCCATCTCTAGATCATGGGTCACATAGTTGACTTCATGCTCGTTCAATTTTCAGGATTCATAGCAGATCACACTTCCTTCCTGCATAAGGACTCCTACGAGACCTTCCTTACAGGCATATGTGCACACAAGGAAGTCAGCTTCTGGATCGACGATCTTCAGCACGGGTGCATGGGTCAGTAGATGTTTCAGGGTTTGAAATCTTTCTTCACATTTCTGTGTCCACAGGAATTTTGTCCCCTTCTTCTGGAGGGCAGTGATTGGACAACCAATATTGTAGAATAATTTTATAAATCTCCTATAGTATCCTGCTAATCCCATAAAGGCTCTGATGTTCAAAACATCCTTTGGGGTAGGCCATTCCATGATAGACCTGATCTTGTTAGGGTCTACTGCTACCCCTTCTTCAGATAGGATGTGGCCTAAGTAATGTATTTTCTTCTGGAAGAAGTCACATTTGTTGAATTTGGCATAGAGTTGATGTTCTCTTAGCACTTGCAGCACAAGCCTAAGATGCTCTTCATGCTCTTCTCTATTCTTGCAGTAAATTAGTATATTGTCAATAATAACCAGCACAAATTTGTCTAGGAATTTACTGAGTACATTGTTCATCAAGCACATAAAAGTGGCAGGGGCATTGGTCAACCCAAATGGCACCACCACAAACTCATAGTGACCATACCTCGTTCGGAAGGCAGTTTTATGGATGT
>ML801175.1:130790-147422 GCA_009831015.1 Picea engelmannii
TAAACATAAGCCATAAGTGGTCTTTTCAATAAAAGCATGCAACCACCATTTCTAATCAAAACACCACACAGACAGTCTTGTACTCAGACCATTCATAAACTACACAGACTATGAGCATACATGTTAGCATATAAGTTTCTAGATGCAAGATGATCATAAATGCCAGGATATACATTTCAAGATGCAAGATGTAAAACACTTATCAGAAATAACACCAGATGTGATTGCAACTACTGAGAGGGGTGCTTGTTTCCACCCAACCATAGGCTCAGCGAATCCCAACGGATTTACCACTAGCCACCCCCACGCTGAGACCACGATGCTACGAGACTGCATATTTGTTTGCCAGTGACCGAGAACGAAGGTTACTCTCCTTCTTCTCTACTATCACTCACTCTGTATTTTTCCAGAGTTCTCCTCTTCCCCTCGCATCTTCCTGTGATCGCACACTCCTCCTACCTTTCTCTCCTTTCGGCAAGGTTGTGTGTGGCACGATCTTCCTCGCAGTGGTCAGGTCTGAGGACTCTATGGATGGGAGGTTCACCCCCCATCCCTCATTACTCATGAGGAGCCCTTTACCTACCAATCCTGGTGAGTCATTTAATTCGGGCCAGCGAGCCGCTCTTGGTTCTCCAGGCCAGTGAAGTCAAAGTACGGTATTGGTCTTGGTGGAAGTTAATGCCACCATTCCAGGTGCCTTCCACCACCTTTCTTCAGCCATCATGGTCTCTTTTTTTCAGCACATCCCCCCTCTCAGCAGTCTTGCAATATATATATTATAATATCATTCACATTCATCGACCTTTTTCACAAGGTCCATTCACATCACACATTCACATTTCTGAGTTTTCCACAATACTTGCATAGTATATTTATTTTTACAGATTGGGGGAAGCAGGGTGTTACAATGATCACCCTGATTGGCTGAATTTTCTTGAGTTTTTGAGTTTCTAGAATTTTTCCTGAGCTTTTTGAAGTAGGGCGCTCCCCTACCTTATTATCAGAGCGCCAACGCTCCCTTAAGGTCTTACACAGAGAGTTATAATGCTCTGGTGCCCCTTACACCATAGCGCTCCCATTTTTTGTGGAAAATCTTCTAGTTTTTCAAATTTTTGGGTTCAGTTTCTGCTTTGTATATTTTCTCAGGATCTCATACTTTCAATCCATCTTGGTATTGGCCTTCAGTACCCTGTTTTATAAGGATTCATCCTCTTTTGTTTGGATTTTTTGACATTTGTCCTTAATTTGCAATTTGTCCTTTACAATTTGGAGGCAATTTGTCGTTTTCCTCTCTTATCTGACTGAGTGAAAACTGTGGTGAAGGACATCAAAAATCTGTGAATCATCTCATTTGGTTCTTTGAGGTCATTTTTCTTAAGCATCTCTCTTTTGTGTGAATTGTTTGATTTTATTTGTTATCTTTTATTTTCTTTTTTCTTCTTGTTTCAATCATAGCAAGAGGGTGTGTTGTTTGTGTGAAATCTACTTATGCTTGTCCGAATCTCCTTGTTAGTTGGCAGGAGAAGTTTTGCATTGAATTAATCATCATTCGCATATAAACAACAAATATACATCTTAGTGATTGGTTTGCATATTAGAAGGCATTTGTGAAATGTTTCAGCATTACATTGGATTTGATTGAGAATAAATTGACTAAGGACATTCCATATTAGTGTTTGATAGTGAAAACACCTCTTTCTCTTTCCCTTAAATAGGCATTCATTGAAAAGAAACGATTGCTTATCATCTTTTATGCATGTTTTGGGAATTGAGTCATCATTCCGTCAGTTTCACTTTCATACACCCTTTGAGTAAAGAACAACTGTAAAACGAACACTAATTTAAAAATTATCTAGAACATTTCTTATTTTTAGGGTCTTCCACCAACATTAGACTAGGATTAGCACTTTGGATTAGGCTGTGAGTACAACTCTCCAAAGTTTTCAAAACAAACATTAGCATCCTGAGCTAGGGAGAGTCAAATCCAATTGTCGTATAGGTTTTATGGGATCCCCCTCTCACACAGGGGTTATGCACGAGGTCGCATTCGGGCGAATTACGGAGATTATCCCTCTGTGGTTCAACTGTTTGTAGTGGTCAGATCGTATATTGGGGGTCACTTGAAGGTATACCCATGATTATGTGTGGGAGCCTCTCGGGTTGATTTCAGACTTGTTATCCTGCCCATACGTTCGGATCGGACTGTCGACTGTACCCGCCCAAGGACTAACTACGAATTAGTGTCTTTAGTTGCCATAATCTTTAGGTACTTACACAAGGTGACGGTGAAGGGAAGCCTCACTATACCTGGAACAGACATTGGTCAAACTCACTCGGGCTCCTTGGAGGGTAAATCCACAATTACTGTGTGGAAGCTTGCACCAAGGTGAAAGTCCGTTAAGCAGGTCTCCATTGTAACTATTCCACCATATCCTAGCCCCTTCTCGACTTGATCACATGATGTTGGATTTCATCACCAACTAGTACGATCATTGAGAGAAGTTTTGTTTGCTTGGTTGATTCCTAGATTTTATTATCATACGTTGTTTCTTTTTGTTAGTTGGCCCTAGATTTTCATTGTGTTCTGTTATTCTCCAAAATTGAGCTTGTAGATGATAAAGGTCTTCGCCAATCACGTAGGATGCAAGGGCTGCCTTCGGAAGGCTATCAACCCTTACCTCGTAACCCTCCAGAAGACAACTACCGTAGAGAGGTAGAAAATCAATCTGACGGGTGTTATTGCTCCTCCATTAGATAACTCAGAAGGCGCTTTGGTTACGATTGAAAATCCCACTCCACACACTACATCTATGTCGATAACCCCTCTCGAACCACTTTTTCTTCGTTTAGAATCCCTTGGGAACGTCATAGACGAAGAGGTCCCACGATTACCGGAGATAACTTTTACCGAAACATATATGGGATCCACAGAACCAATCTTTGGTGATGAGTATAGGACTCATGTTCATCCTAGCACCACAGTAGATACCAATCTGACACTTGCTTGTTCTGTATGGAGGATTTCATCGGGACGTGATCTCTATGAGAATTTCAAATCCTTTCGACAACCCTTTCATCCTGATGACCCTCCTGGTGAAACAGAACCATCCGGTCAAACAATGAATCACCCAGTCGATCAGGTCATTAACCCTATTGTTACATCAACACAAGTCCATACTAATGCTAGACTCATCACCTCTACTCATCTCCAAGGCACTTCAATCCCTACCCCTGTTTTTACAAGCTTTTCCTCTACAGCTCCATGTGTTCCACACGATCCTGCTGGGACATCTTTTCACTCGAGAATGCAGACCCCTGCCAGCCAAACACAACCGGTTGGAGGGAAACCACCATCTAATGAACCTTTCCGTCATGGAGGACTACCATTCTATGGCGGGCCTACCCCTCCTGGGGGATAGCCCCCTTTTCATGCTCCTCCTAGAGGGAAACCTCCGTTTTCTAGTCATACCCCGGTCGTTAATCCACCACTGGCAGGGGGGAAACCTTTGTTTGCTGGAAACCCTTCAAAATCACTCATATCATAACCCACTAGGAGGAGTATCAAATCATGTTCCTTCTGGAACATCTTATGGACAACCTTATCCGGGCGGCATCCCAAACACCACCTAGAGTTCTCCAGGACAATAGTCTTATCCTCCTCATGGGTCTAATGTGTATCTGCCTTCAGGATCTACTCCTTACCATCCTCAAGGGAAAAATGTTTATCCTCCTCATGGGCAAGCAAATCACCTAGCCTATAATGCTCAAAACCCACCAGGCTATGCAAATGTTTCTCATCCATCATCGAATCTTGCTTATCCTGGCCAGCAACAACCATATGTAGGAGGGCCTACTGGTTACAACTATCCACCTAACCCATTTTATGGTCGTACTGGTGTTCATATGCCACACCAGTATCATCCACAAATTAACCGACAACTACCTTTCCTTGTGACTCTAGATCTCCCTGACTTGTCTCGGTTAACTAATGATCCTATTTTTCATTCATCGGTTTGGCCAGTCATTCCAGCTAAACTTCCTTCTGATATTCCAAAATTTGACGGAAAATCTGGCGAAGATCCAAACAACCATGTGATGACTTTCCATTTGTGGTGTTCATCAAACTCCCTCATGGATGATTATGTACGTTTGCATCTTTTCCAGCGAACACTTACAGGCTCGACAACAAAGTGGTATATTGAACTACCACGTGCTTCTTTTCATAATTTCAATTCCCTTGCCATGTCTTTCCTCATGCACTTTCAACTACCTATTCGCTACGAGACAGGTACTGAATTCTTGACCTCCCTTCATCAAACTAACTCTGTGCATATCTCTGACCATATTCATGAGTAAAGATGATGACGAAGGATGATCAAGGTAATCATTCCTGACATATTATTGGCAGAATGGTTTACTAAATCACTTTTACCCCCTATCGCTCGCGATGTCGCTATGGGTGGCGCGATCATTGAGGAAGAATCCATTTCTCGGGCTCAGTACTTATATTTGGTTTATTCACAATTTGGTACTTTGTATGATTTGCTTTCGAATGCTACTTGAGCTAATACCGATCCATCTAAGCCATCATCCTCATCTCATGCAGATGGTGTTATCGGTTCCGTCAAAACTCAATCTACTTCCCAATTGACCACACTCTCCTCTACCTCCCCCCAAACTCAGATCTTCGAGGTGAATGCAGTTCAATCTGCCCCTTCACAACAATCCAGAGGTAAGAAGAAGACAAAGAATAAATAAAAAAATAACAATGAACAACCAAAAAATCAAGCTCAAACACCTACTACCGAAAAGAAACCACAACGGAAACTGAAATTCCTGTGTATAATTTGTGGTGACAATCACTACACTCAAGACTATCCACATCGCAATTAAGTGGCCAAAATTTTCCAAGGAAATTCACAACCCGCTGTGCTTACTCAGCCTTTTCCACAGCAGCAATCCATGGTTGCTCAAACCCCCTCTCCTGGGGGCAGTTCTAGCCATTCTCATGATGAGGCCTCGTCGAGTGCACATATTTATATGTTTAATGGGATTAATTTGACCACTCTCTCTAAGACATATGACACACCAAGTAACCCTGAAAAAGGAAAAGACACTAACGGTACTGGTACTTTACCGTATCCATCACCATCCTCCGTTAGTCTTCCATCAGTTAATCCTCCATCTGGACCACTTCAGATTGAGAAACCCACATTCGAATCTATCTTACACCCTCCTAAGAGCACTATATGTAAAGCTACCTTTAATCCTAGTTCACGTGCTACCCAGAACTACAACATTGCTGAAGATTTGGCTCAAGCACCATGTGTTATGTCTGTGTTAGAAGTTCTACAACACTGCCCCAATCAATTTTGAACTCTCTTGGCTACTATTGGCATTGTTGATCCTGATTCGTCTAACCATATCATGTTTAACCTGGAAAATTATGCATCTCGACTGTCCCACCAACTTGCTTTCCAAGTTGATGTTGTTGTTCACAATCAACAAATCCACCGAACTATTCTGGATGAGGGAGCCTCAACTTGTGTCATGTCTTTAACATGTTGGAAAGGTTTAAAATCATCCGCACTTAACAAAACCCCAAGGATGTTATGTGCCTTCAATGGGCGAGGTTTTCATCCCCATGGGCTTTTACAGTGCCTGCCCATCCAATTGGGTGGAAAAACTGTCACTGTTGATGTCGAGGTGTTCGATGCTCCCCTCGATTACAACTTGTTACTTGGGAGAAGTTGGTTTTATTATATGACTATCGTTGCCTTGTCGGTCTTTCGATGTGTACAATTTCCTCATCAAGGCAAAAGTGTCACTATTGATCAGTTGGATTTCTGCACGACCGATGCTCGCACTCCCGCTACCAACAATATTCCTTTCTTGGGAGACCACAAGATCATGTATGAAAGCGTTGGTGTTGGCTTACTAAAATATTATAGCCTCATGGGTACCTTCCCTACACCACTTCCACCGACTACACATCATATTGCCACTGTCGATATGATTTCGACCACAACTTATCAATCTTTGGAATCATCTAACCCTTGGATTGTACCTCGTCCATTGGAATTCGATGCACTAGGTGACACCATGCCACTTAGTCCAACCGAAACATCATATGTTTCTATCCAATCCGCTTCTCCCTTATCAGATGACCAACATCCATTGGCACCTGACGGTTCCTTGATGCCAACACAGTTAAGTTCCTTGTCGTCTATGATCGACTACATTTCCCCAATTTTTCCTTCTGATGAATCTATCATGGAAATGTTGAGCATTGACGAGCTACCTCGGGATGATAACCATCATCAATCCTCTTTTCTTCCCCCTCGTGAAGAAATTAGGGCAGATATACAGTCTATCTCCCCTCCTGATGTTGATTTTCTATCGTCTCCCATGCCTTCGACTTCCGATGGTTTGGATCCGGTAGTTGACATGGTGATTTCTTCGGTAGGGCTATTGGAGCATGATCTCCTTACCCCTGTCGCAACCCTCGACCTGGGTTCCTTCCAGAGTGATTATCTTCCATCCAGTGAATATCTCTTGGAATCCATGACCGAGTTTTGTCCCTTGACATGGTATCTTTCCAGAGCGTTATTCTTTTGGAAGCCATGATAGAGCAGAGTTCACGAGCATAGTTTCTCTTCTCTGTGGCAAGCTCGTTAAAAAATGAAACAGAGGCCATGAGCATAGTTTCTCTTCTTTGTGGCAAGCTCATTAAAAAATGAAACAAAGGCCACGAGCATAGTTTTTCCTCTCTGTAGCAAGCTCGTTAAAAAATGAAACAGAGGTCTTGAGCATAGTTTACTTCTCTATAGCAAGCTCGTTAAAAAATGAAACAACAATCTGCGGATCGAACCTAGAACCCTGAGCATAGTTATTTTCCTGTGTCAAGCTCATTAAAAAATGAAATAGTCACCTCTCTTGAACCTTCTTTTCATCCACCCTTCTCCTTTTTTCTCATCTAGTAGAGAAATTGGTGACAACCTCAAAGTCAGTGAATGAATTGAAGCTTGGAGGGCATGTCTCCAACCTTTGATGATCATTATGGAGTTAAGCCACTAGCTTTCAAGCTGGGGGCATACCGAGCTTAGTCTTTGTTTTTTCACGTGCTCGTAAATACATGAGAATGCATCCAGGTAAACTTTTATCTCTTTTTCGGACCTGTATGGATACACGAAAAAGGAACCCCCTGGAGTCGTCTTTAAGCTCTTTTCAGACTCTCTAAACATGAAAATATTGCCGAGTGATCTTGCTTCCTTTCCCACTCGCTAAAAGGTTTGAAAGGGCATCTTTCGAGTGATAATTTATCTCTTTTTCAGCCTCGCGAGACTAACATTATGAAAAAGGACAACAATGGAGTTGTCTTTAAGTTGTTTTCAGACTCTCTAAATATGAAAAACCACCGAGTTTACCTTCTCTAGAATCGTTAAACAATTTACATTGAAGGGCCCATATGGGACCGAACTCTTACTTCTTCTAGTTCATTAAAAAGGAAGAGGGACTTACCAAAGGTGAGTCATATTGAGCATGTGTTACCCTCCTCAATCTCGTTGAATTAAAAAGAGGTACTCATCTATCTAGATGGGGGGGAAATTGAAGGAAGCAAGCCAAGCAGTTTTTTGAGAACGTTACCAGTAACTCTTAGAGTCGCCCTTGAACACTGCACTTTGTCTTTGCGCACATATTAATCCGTTGAACCTCTGCACTGAACCAATCCTCTGATTTTTTCTTACTCCTTTGGGTCACCTGATGAAAGTCATAGTATCCACTGCATCATCATGTTTTGGTCCATGTCATGTTTCTGTTGTTGTGCCTCAGTGTTCAAGGGAAGTATCCACCTTGAGAGTCATCCATCACAAATATCTTGTTTCAATACCTGTGTCAGTCCATGTTCTTTTGATCCACCAATTACATCTCTGTTTTTGTTTCGTGTCGTTGATGGGGGATACATCAAGGCCCTCCTTTGATGAGTTTATTCCTGTTGACTTCAACACATTATCCAGGAACTAGACTTAGAAACTAGTTAGTACTTTGGGACCTGCATGCCTCAATGGCAAGCCTCCTCATGTTCGACAGTCGGTTTACATCATTGACCTCTGATCGAATGATTCCATGGATGTTCAACTTCATCTCATCCATTCACATTCGTTGGAATGTACTAGAGTACCTTGGGAATCATTGACATCAATGGTGACCTCCCTCGCACTTGTTAACGGTTTACATCATTGACCGGTAATCAAGTGGTTTCTGCCATGTTCGACATCAGGACATCTATTCACATGGTTATATTCGTACTACATTGGGATCAGTAAGAAGACCCTAGGTTGAGTGATCACTTTGATATGTACTTTGCCCAGGTTGCGATGGATTTTCTCTTGAACATTGACACATATACTGTCACATAGATCCACTTTGTATTGGTCATGGCTATGTCTTGACATCTCATAGCTCCACTGTGTATTCTTCATGGCTACGATCAGTTCAGGTCATAGGAGTATAGATCCACACTGTATCCTCGGTGGCTATACATTTTATCAATATAATTATGGATCCACAGTGTATTTTATGGTGGCCATATCTTGCAAGTCTTTATCACCCAAGCATAGGTATGTCTGCCTTGGGTTTGAAACATGTCTTAATATTTGTTGGATGTTTTTGTGCAGCTTCTATCAAGTTCTCCGAGTCCACACCTTTGCTTTAATGATTTGTAAAGTGTTTCAGCCATCATTCTCTCTTCTAACCTCACACTTTAGGGGGAATTCTGTTACACATGAAATTTGCACACCTAGGTACCTCGCCCTAAGTGTCGTAAAGTGTCATATAAGTGTCTCATACACCTTGACACCATGGAATAACCTATGTCATAATCCCTAGTCAATGTGGAGGAGGGATATATTATATGAAGGCCAAAATACCAAGTACACATGAATTATTATTAATATTCATGGAAAAGAAATTAATTAAGTGTGAGAATCCACCTCACATTTGGTTTCCTATTTTTTAGGGAAGGTGGAGGATCTCATGGATGGTTGAAATATTTCCTCCTTAAAATCCTTGAGAGATATTTCCTCCCCAAAATCCTTAAGAGATCTTTTCTCCCTAAATATCTTAGAGATCCCTTTCTTAGTGGATTTGATGAGAGATCCTCTCCATGGTGGTTAAGCCTCCAAATCCTATATAATGAGGGATTTCCATGGAGGAGAAAGGGGAGAGAGGATTTTAGAGATACCAAACTTATGATCTCATGAGAAGTGGAGGAGAATAATCAGTGAAAGTATTTTCATTCTGATCGTGGAGATTTTGAGCAAGGGTTGGACAAGGAGAGCTTGATGAAGCTGTTGCACTCACATCTATGGTTGTAAGTTTTCTTCATTGTTGTTCTCATTAATACAATCAATGCTTGGCCTGTTTCTTTCAAACTTGTACTTGTTCCATATAAGTTTGTCTACATTAGATGGATCTATGTTTGAGATAATCTCATTAGAGTAGGAATTCTTTTGTGCTTTTGTTTGTCTTGCAGGACCTACCAAGGAGCTCAAGATCAAAGCTCATCCTGGACCTTGTAGGGACAAATGACGTTCATAAGGTACACACCTTCCTCCTTCTCTTTTTTTCATCAGCTTGATTAGATCTAAAAGGAAGTTAGTGTCCATGTTAAGCACCTTCTGTCTCAGAGTTAAGGGTCTAGCTCTCAAGAGGAGGTCTACCTATCCGCAGGGATATTTTCCTACAACACTCATATATCCAAAATAAAACATGATGTGTAAAGATCCCTGAAGTCAATTGTCATAAATCCATAGATAAAATAACAACTCAGAATCCATATTTCCATATTTGTGATATAACCATTTTTTAATCCTTCTCTTTGATAGAAGCATAATAGGCCTTTGTTTTCAGCCTTTATTTGAATAACTCACTCCTGCATGCATGATTGATTAGTAACATTCTTTTAATTAACCATACATGACAACTCTTTTAAAATATGAAGTGGATTTTGGCTTAGCAATATATCAAACTCATGCAATCCAATCCATACAAATTGTTTTACCGTTTATCACTAAGCAGGGGGTGACAAAGGGTTATGAGATATGTGAGGGGGTTGTATTGAGCGAAAATATGATATAGTGAGGGGGAAAAAAACATGGTCACTGCTCAATAATAACAACAATCAACTGAAAATCAAACCAATAAAACATCATTGTGATCCACACTAATCACTATCAATTTCAACTGCCTTAACACCAACATTCTCTTTACTGTAATTAATCTCAGAACAGGGAGTGGAAAAATTAAATGGGAAGATGAAGGGATTTGTAATTTGCGGAAAATAAAAATCATGGAAAGGAAAAAAATGATTATTGTTCATGAAATTAATTGAGTGGTCCATAAAAAATTCTACCAAAAAGGTGCATCAACCATCATTCATTTTGACCAAATAACAATTTCTGTGCATTTAACTAGTTCTATGTTCAAAATCAAATACCCAACACAGTGTCACCACAAGACAATGTGTATTCCACACAATTTGTAAGGGGTTATGTTCCTTTCATTTACTTTTCTTTGCATTTCATAACAATTTTCAAACAGTACCCATTTCCAATCTGTAACCATTCAAAATCAACCACTACCTATAATCAACAAATATACCCCAATTCATATTTCCAAAATAAAAATGAAGTCACAGTATCATCGTCGTTGGGTTTGTTATTTGGATGACCTTCATTAAATAATTAAGGACGGACACCCAAAAACAAGATCAAATTACCAAAACCTGAATTGACTATTAAATCGACAATAGCCACCAACCACCATAAGATATGCCTCGAATAATTCAATCATGCAAGTGTAAATCCATCACTGTGCAAGCCTAATCGAATGTGACTAAAAAAAATAGGCCACCCAGCCAACCGACGAGGTGCTAATAGCAAGCATGTATCAAAAAATGATCAGGTTACAACCAATCGTGCTCAAGACTTTGTGGGTAACTCTGAGTGTGAGCACCCAAGCCATCTATGTTATACATTGTGCATAGCCAACAAAAAAAATGAGGCAACATCTACATTCAACAAAAAAAATATGCAGCCATTGTAATAACTCATCCATCATGTCGAGCCATTGATTAAATACAATATCGTTGTGATCTTAATCATAATGTAATTGACTATGTTGTGCAAACCCAGGTTTACACAGTCGAACAAATATAAATATGCAATGGAAAAATTATCTACAGTGATCCAGCTCAATAGTCATTCGTCCCCGAAGAAAAACACAAATACCACCCATTAATTCATTTTCGAAAACACCATGCACACACGCGATATGCGTTTGAAACATCAAACCTTTGTAACCAATGCCAGTTAATTGTCCAAATGATTCTCAGTGAAAATATCTGAGATTGTGTATTAACCAAACAATTCGCCACTGTCATAAAAATCAATCACCCTAACAAGCTATGGCGATTATGCACACCCAAGCATAAAATTGAATAGGGGCAGAGGCCTTCTTCATTAACAAAAATGAGTTATTAACATAAGGAGGGTGACTATACACTTTGAAAGTGCAATTTGGCAATGTAGTGTTTATCATCATTATCATAGAGGCAGTAACCATATTCCAGACCATAATGACTGCCATACGCCCAACTGGGCGAGTCCGTATCCAAAGTGGTCGACCATACATTCAATCCATAATACCCCATAAAAAATCGACAGGCCCAATAGTCTTCTTGTGGAACCCCAGACTGGATGGTTAAGGGTTTGCTCGGTAGCCATCCCAGGAGGACTAGAGCCGACTTTTCGTAATAGTGAAAACTTTGAGGCCAAAGGTGTACACCCAAAGAGGGTTATGCTTTGTTTGTGGACAGAAAACAATTCCAAGACAGGGGCCATAACATGAAGTGAGGCTTTAACTTGGCATGGTAGTTTTATTTTCATGCAGGGTATAACCCTCGTGCCCTTCGATCAACAACTTCCACACAGAGGTGAAGACAGGGCTGAGTAAGAACAAGAAAATCACTTCGCGACCTCTAGTGGTGAAAACCACCAACTTCCCACATGTACAATGCATGGTGACATGAACGCTTCAGTCATTAAACCCCATAAAAACCCATAGATTGGATACAATAATGCGAAAGCGTGGAAAAAAAAACAACCAAGACCAAAGAGGATCTTCTAAGAAAACCAACAAAGATAACAAAGATCTCTTGTGACTACTAATGCCCAGGATAACCAGTAATGCTATGACTTCAACACCATTTCCAAGAGAATCATCAATGTTTCATCACAAACACCATTACGTAGTTGCAATACTTGAGGAAATCACAATTGATATACTTGAGCCAACATCCATTTCATAACCATAGTAGATTCACGAAGGGCTAAAAAAATAACATACTTGCAATCAAATGTCTTAAAACACAAGTTGGTCGAGCGCTTCCTCACTGTCGATAAATCATAGCATAACCACAACAATAATGTTTGGGAGATAGCTTGACTAGGGCGACGTCCAATGGTAGGGGTAAGTCGATGTGTAGCAAATGCACATTACTTACCTACTGCAAGTTCATTCAATTTTTTAGTACGCGCCAGCTACTAATCATACCAATCATCCACCTTGAACCGACAACCTTTAATTTCCAAGAGTGCCACTCGTATCACATATCACCACCTCTAATATGTAGAAACACATACCAACCATGCTATATACAATCTTGACAACTCGTATGGTTATCCTATGTTATCTCGGATTTGCCACAACCCTTTTTAATGCACATAGTATAGCATGTTAGTATAGGACAATTTCTTCTTTTAGTTTCTTTTATTTCATTATTACTAACATGTGTCTGTTGCAGGTGTCACGAGAACAATCAACAATGATAACCATGATAAATTCGGTATTACTTGATCTTGGAAAAGAAAGGGAGCCCTGTATAACATGCCTGATCCATTATCCAATAAAACGAGATATCGTCAACCATGAAAGTAGTATCAAATAGTAACATAACATTGCATAAATATTAGACTTGATCTCCAATCTACAAGGGGTCCCACCTACTAGTATTATTTATCTTTTTAAAATAATAGGCTTTAGAAACACTTTGTGGGCGAAACTTCGTGGCAAATTTAATCATCAACAAACTGGCGACTCCACAGGAAAATTTGTTTTCAACAGATTTAGAACTTAGAACTCATGGTTTCGCAGACCAAGAATAACGGGTCAAGAAAATGTAACCAGGAAGATTATGCAACAAGGGGAAGTGAGCGGATTTAATGGAAAGATGACCGAGAATTTGGGAATAACTTATGAAAAATGTTAAGTATGAGGGGTTTTACCACTGTATTCATAATCCATCGACCGAGATCTTCTCTTTAACCTTTAAGGAGGAAAATTTCGATATTTTCTCTTAAACTCTCAATGGATGAAGAAATGGCGAGAAGAAGCGAGAGATAACCAATTCTTTATAAGATAGTAGTGGAAATATATAACAATTTTAAGGGTCCTTCAAAGAAGACATCATAACAGTTGTGTAAGCTTGATTTTTATTGACTAACAATGCTTGCAGGAGTGTCACTGTGGAAAATATTATCCAACATATTATTCCCTACTGAAACTAAAAGATGACCAAATACAAAGCCCAACAGAATAAAATTGCAAAAGACTTAAAAAAAATAGAAATAAAGTGACAGAAAGGTAAAAGCAGTAGGAAATGCTTAAAATAGACAACAACTACCATAAGCAGAAAAAGAATGAAAACCTGAAACAGAGCTAGACTACTAAAATATAGGAAATCCAGACAGTGTTAGAGATTTTCAAGTTGGTTCGACGTAATGCTTTAAGTGAGAACCGTTAGTGCTGTAGGAAAACAATCGCTCCTACAAATCTTTTAGAATGTAAGAATTTGTACCTAAGACAAAAGTGATTTTGAAAGGGCCCAACCATAATTTATGGAATTTTGAATGTATTCCCCTATCAGCGTGAGCCGAATCCCATAGCAGAACCTTTTCGTTGACTTTAAACTTGACAGTTTTGATACTCTTGTTGAAATATTTCTTAACAGTTTGTTGCCTCTTTTTAATATTATCTAAAGAAAAAATCCTTTGTTCTTCCAAATCTAGTAATGCATTTACCCTTTGTGAAACATCTGAAGAATTCAATTCTTCGATCTGTAGCATCAACCTTAAGGAAGAAAGTTCAAGCTCAGTTTGCAAGAAGGATTCCTTACCGTAAACCAGCTGGAAAGGAGTACAACTGATGCTTACTTTGGAGGTAGTTCGATTTGCCCAGAGGGCATAAGCAAGGAGGGTGTACCACTGATGAGGCTTCTCTTTGATGAGCATTTTGACGATTCTTACCAAATTTTTGTTAGTAGACTCAGCTTGTCCGTTTCCTTGGGGATAGTAAGCTGATGAGGTGAAATGTTTAACCCCCAATTTGGCTAGAAATTGAGTCAGCTTAGCATAAATGAAAGCAGGACCATTTTCTATAATAATTTCCAATGTTAGACCAAATCTGGAAAAAATATTATTTTCAAGGAAATAAATCACCTAATCGTCTATGGAATGCTTAAGTGGGACAACTTCAGTCCATTTTGTAAAATAGTCTGTGGCTGTCAGAATAAAAACTTTCCCAGTTGAAGAAGGAGGATTAACAGGACCAATAAAATCCAACCCCCACTTTGAAAAGGGAAAATATGGTAGGGCAGGTTGTAATGGCATGGCTGAAAGGCGTTCTTTCCCAGCAAATTTTTGGCATTTGTCACAAGACCTCGAAAAAACATAAGAGTCACGAAATATGGAAGGCCAATAACAACCTTTTCTAATAATCTTGAAAGCAATGGTTTTTGCAGAAAAATGACCTCCTACATGAATGACATAGCTTGAAGAACAATGAGCTTATCGCAATAATTTTTGTGCATCTTCATTGTTTACACAGCGAAGCAATACACCATCAGCATGTCTTCGGAATAAAAAGTCTCCCATAATGACATATCTTGCAAATTTGAGACGGAGTCTTATCCTTTGATAAGTGTCTAAGTTGTCTGGACATCTTTGGTTCTGTAAATAATAAATCAAATTCTTGTACCAAGGATGTTCAGACACTAGGAGGATCTGTTCGTCAAAGTAAAAGAGGGCTTAATGGGAACTATCTTCTTCATCAATTTCTTCACCATTCTCAGCATGCTGAGCCAAGTGAAGAGCTAGGTCATGTCCCTTGATAGTGGTAGAAGTCACGATATCCAAATCGTGCTCCTAGATCTTAGCAAGCCAATGTGAAAGTTTTCCTGAAAGATAAGTCTGTGAGAGAAAAAACTTAACAACAGGTAAAGGGAATTTTACTGACATATGATTTGTTGGATTACTGAGAGGGGGGGTGAATTAGTAATAGAGAAATGTAATCCTTTTTAACTATATAATCCAAGTTTTATATCAATGTAGCATTATCATCCAATAACTGCAAAGTAAATAAGAAATCAACAAATGAATAGTCATACACATACACTGTACACCAGTGTTTTATGTGGCAACCCAAAGCGGGAGAAAACCATTGAATTATTTTTTGTATATGTCTTGAATAATTACATTCATTGGAAGCACCAACTTCCTTTGTTCTCTAGCTACAACTGGAAGAAGGATCCAACCCCCTATTTTCTCAGGCTACAACCCGAGGGAAGGTCCAACTCCCCAAATATCTAGCTACAACCAAAATGAGGCTACAACCCCCTATGTTCTCCGACTACAACTAGAAGGTGGATAAAACCAACTGTCCTTGCCCCATCCAACCACCCTGACGTATAAGTAGAATGATGGAACCATTTTCACACTATCACTGTGATATATGTTGCTCTAAACTTGTACCAAACAACTTATACCAATAACATGAACCATGCATCAATCTGTACTTCAACCTGTAATCAACATGTACCATAAACAATTGCATCAACCATGTACCAAACTGTACCATAAACAAGTGCATCAACCATGCACCAACATGTACCTCAACCTGTACCATGAACAAGTGCATCAACCATGCACCAAAACTGTACAAATAACCTGTAACAACAACCTGTCACAACAACTTGTCCAAACAACCTATCACAACAACCTGTCTCATCAATTTTATCAATCAAATCAGATCTACTCACCCAGATCCATCACCAAGACAACTGTCAAATATGTGCATCAACCAAGTATAACACAACAACTCATAATCATCACCAAGATCAATATGTGCTTCTAATAATACAAGTATGCTACATCATCCATAAACCATGTGTCAACAATACTACTAACAAGTGCCTCCAACCATGTACCAAGCATGTACCAATCATGTATCAACTACTTATCAACTATGACTCATCAATATGTACCAACATCATCAACTATACACCTCATGTATGTGCCAACTCATCAACTACTTGTCTCAACCATGTACCCGACATGTACCTCAACCAAATGTCCTCATCAATTCATCATCAAAATCTGATTTGTAACTCTGTAATAGACCTAGTGTATATGATCACATTCCTGCAAACCTTCCTTAACTTTAACAACAAGAGACTAGCATTTTCATCAAACTTTTCTTTAGTCTCACATGCCTAGTTTTGGATTAGTCAACAAC
>ML801175.1:147472-162563 GCA_009831015.1 Picea engelmannii
AACCTTCCTTAACTTTAACAACAAGAGACTAGCATTTTCATCAAACTTTTCTTTAGTCTCACATGCCTAGTTTTGGATTAGTCAACAACCCTAACTTGAAATAATCATAACTTTGTACCTGTAATGAATAAAGATATGAAACTAATACACAATGTTCTTCAATGTGGTTTATGCAATTCCTCTAGGTTTCACTACTTGGAACCTCTTAGAAAATGATTTATAGCAAGAATGGCATACCTTGTTGAATTATGGCTTATTCTAGAGAGCAACCTTGTAGAGCGTGCCCTGCATGGAATATTTATTGAATCGATCTAAAAATGTTACAAAACATAATACCAAATGTACTATAACCAAAACATTTGGTATTATGAAATTTGTATCTGTTATGAATAGGTTATGACGTTTTTACCCAAAACACCTGTTCTAGACTAGTTTCAGGACTACTCACAAACCCTATTTTCCACGGAGGGTAACTCCAAAAATACAACCACCCATAAGCTGAATTGTTTAAAAAGGATACTTGGATATGTTTCCTCAATGTCATAGAAATTTCACGGTATGAATCGTTCTAGAAAAAAAGTTATTTCGAAAATGGTGAGATGACCTGTAAATAACATACCTTAGAAAACATCATCAAAATAATTTATCCTTCCTTGAATTCTGATCTTCTTTTTTTCACCTTCCCTCATAAATTTGGCTTATATGTCCTTTGGTTACCTCAAACACCTATATTTATTCAATATTCCCAAGTTTTTCTTAAATGAGAGAGCCTTGCCTCTTATTTATACTCTCCAAGTAGCTTCCTTAAAAACATCTTCTAGGTCACTTTGCCCACTTTCCTTATTTTAGGGTTAACCCACTTCTAATTTCTCCATTAAATTTATTATTGAAATAATTTATTTTGTATTCACTTTGAATTATAGTACACTCATCACTTCACTTTATTATTTACCTTTTAAAAACTCTTAAACCACTTTGACTACTTTGACCGTTTGGGGCTTCTAGATGACATATGAGGGTCCTCCAACTTCGTAAGGTCGTAACTCTCAAACCGTGAGGAGTTATGTGACGTTATACATACCACCATAAACGGAATGACATGTAATATCCATATAGAATAGTATTACCTAAAAATATATCAAAACTCATACCGTTATCCATCAAACAAACTTGGGTCCATTACCCAAACCTGGGTTCTCCAACTTCTCATTGTCGTAACTCTCTAGCCGTGAGGAGTTACGTGACGTTCCACATACCACCGAAAATGGCATGACAAGAACTATCCATATAGGATGGTTTCACCAAAAAATTCACTGACCTTCACCTCATTATTCCACAAATAAGCATGGGTTCTCTAACCATACTTATAGGATAACTCAATCCACAAAGCGTCTTCCCGTGAGGGCTTTAACCATAAGGGGACCACTTTGGATTTCATCCATTTGTACTTATTATCAACCATGAAAAGACAATAATGAGTCATATTTACATCAAACAAACTTGGGTCCATTCTCCCCCTTTGACATCAATGGAAAAGGGTATCTCCCTTTGGGGTTGCTCCCCCTGACTGAACTCTCCTTGGGGCTGCTCCCCCTGTCTATGTGCCTTTGATTTTTCTTTGTGTTTATAATCCTATGGCTAATCTCTTTCCCTTCATATGAATAATATCTCCCCCTTTGATAAAGGGTATCACTCTGAAGTCATATTGCTCATTCTTCCCTTGTGACAATCGCTCTGCTTGGAAACATGCCTCTATGCTCTCTCTCCAAGCATTTACCTTTTTCATATGATAAATATCTCCCCCTTTGTCCTGTTTATGGTGCTTCCTCATGTACATCTAAGAAATATAAGATACACATTCAAAAGTATTCATTTTGGAGTAGAAATAACTCCAAGTCTCTGGCGAAGATATTCAAAGGCTTCCCGTGGAAGTGGTTTTGTAAATATGTCTGCCACTTGTTCTTTTGTGCCCACATCCTCAACTCTGATGTTCTTTTCTACAACCTTCTCCCATAGAAAGTGATACTTGATTGGAATGTGCTTCGTCTTGGATTTCATCACCAGGTTTTTGAGATACCGATGGTGCTTGTATTATCACAATAGATTGGAATGGGCTCATCATACTCAACCTGTATATATGTCAGAGTTTGTTGCATCCAAAGAGCCTGTGTACAACATGATGTTGTTGCAATATAATCTGCCTCGATTGTAGATAAATATATTGATGATTGTTTCTTGCTTAGCCATGATACTAAACACTCACCCAAGTAGAACACTACTCCACTAGTGCTTCATCGGTCATCAATAAAACCTGCCCAATCTACATTTGTGTAGGCAATAAGTGGTAGATCCTTTCCTTTTGGATACCATAATCCAAACTCTTATGTTCCTTTGAGATATCTGGAAATCCTCTTCATTGCTAATACATGTGATTCCTTTGGTGCTGCTTGAAATCGTGCCACTTGTCCAACTGCTTGCATTACATCTGGTCTAGATGTTGTCACATATAGTAAGCTACCAATCATTGACCTGTATTGCCTCTGGTATGTAGAATTTGAATCATCATCTTTGCTCAACTTGCAACTGGTTTGCATAGGAGTGGTAACTAGTTTGCAATCTTCCATTCCGAACCTCTTTAGTATTTCTCTGATATACTTAGTTCGAGAAACAAAAATTCCTTGGTTTCTTTGACATATATGAAGACCCAAAAACAAGGATAGTCCTCCAAGTAATGACATTTCAAATTCATTCTGCATATTCTTTGCAAATTTCTGGCTTAACATGTCATTAGTACTTCCAAAACAATATCATCAACATAAATTTCAATTAACAAAATATTACCTCGAGTTACCTTGATGTAGAGGTTGTTGTCTGCGCTTCCTTTCCATAGTTCGTAGGGAGTTTTGTCATTGTTGTTTCTAAGCATTATTTTGTTTTGAATGTGAATTGATGTATGAACTGGGAGTGAATGATATTCTTTGTGGAGTAGTCCTTATGAATTTTTTCCTTGACTGATCATGATCATGATTGAAGCTTCTTTGTGGCTTGAACATAGATGGTATTCTTGAAGATGTATCTTCAAAAGTTTTCTTAGATTCTGGTTGATCATGATTCCTTCCTTTGAGTACTTCTGCATAACTCTTTCGATTTTCTTCATTCTTCTTTTCTAGCAATGTAGAGTGCTTCTCTTTATTCTCTACAAATGATGTGGATGTTTTTGTCTCTTCAACGTTCTTGTTGAGCTTGACAATTTCGACTCTTAGTGTGACAACTTCTTCTTCAAGATTCTCAACCTCTTCTTCTTTCTTCATTATCTAAGACTTCATGACTTCTTATGTTCTCTTTGCTTCTTCAATTTGGATTTTCAAAGTAATTATTTCTTCTTCCAGTCTTTTCTCTTCTTGACCAAACTCTTCCTCAAGTTGGTTTAAGTCATTGGTTATTTCCTTGAGATGGTCCATCAGTATCTTTTCTCGCTTTTCTTCTTCTTCCTTTTGTGCTGCTATGTTGGCTTCTAAACATTTATTTTGATATTCTAGAGTTTCTTCAATTCTTCTGGCCTCTTCTAGTTGAGCTCTTAAATTCTTGATGACCTGTTGATCCTTTTCGGAACCTTGAACACTTTTCTTTTGCTTCATCAATTCTTTCTTGGATGAATTGTTTTCTTCTCTTTCTTTCCTTAGATATTTAATTGCACTGATCATTTTTTCTCTGTAATCAACTTCTGCTTCATCATACTCTTCCTCTTTTGAATCTGTCTGACATGATGAGCATCTTTCTTCTTGTTCTATATATGAATCTTCTTTGGCATTTTATGAATCTGCGATGGGTGAAGAATATATTTCATGTAACTTATCTCAAAGCTATTTTGTTGATGAACATTTACCAACCTTTTCTCTTACCGGTTTAGGTAATCCTTCCCAGATGAAATCCATTGCTATTTTGTTATTCTTCTTCAATTCTTTCTTGGCTGCAGTCTTTTCCCTTTTTGAACTATGATATCTTGTAACAACTGATAGCCAAATATAATGTCCCTGTGCCTGTAAAAATACTTCCGTCCTTTTTCTCCACATCTCATACTTAAAACCATTCTAACCATTAAACATTGGTACTCCATTCTCAGAATAATCCATGATCTCCTTCTAGTGGTTAAACTGTTTCCTGAAGGAACTTGGCTCTGATACCAATTGTTGGATTATTGAGAGGGGGGGTGAATCAATAATAGAGCAATGTAATCCTTTTTAACCATATAATCCGAGTGTTATATCAATGTAGAATTATCATCCAATAACTGCAGAGTAAATAAGTAATGAACAAATGAACAGTCATACACATACACAGTACAACAGTGTTTTACGTGGAAACCCAAAGCGGGAGAAAACCACATAATGCTTTTTCTTATATGTCTTGAATAATTACATTCATTGGAAGCACCAAATTCCTTTGTTTTCCAGCTACAACTGGAAGGAGGCTCCAACACCCTATTTTCTCAGGCTACAACCCGAGGGAAGCTCCAACTCCCCAATTATCTGGCTACAACCAGAAGGAGGTGTAACACCCTGTTTCCCCCAGTTTGTAAAAATAACTGGACTAGCCAAGAACTGTGGCAAACTCATAAATGTGAATAACATTATGAATTTATATTGCAGGACTGCTGAGAGGGGATGTGAAGAAAAAGAGACCACGATAGCGGTGGAAGGCACCTGGAAAGGTGGCGTTAACTTCCACCAAGAATTAATACCGTATTTGGACTCCACTGGCCCGGAGAACCAAAAGCGGCTCATTGGCCCCGAATTAAACGTCTCGCAGGCTGGTAGGTAGATGGTTTAATGAGGGATGGGAGGTGAACCTCCCATCCGTAGAGCCGTCAGACCTGATCAGCGCGAGGGTAATCGAGCCACACGCAACCTCGCAAGAGGATAAGGCGTGGGGTAGAAGTGATTGGGGGAAGACGCGAGGGGATAACTCTGGCAATATGCAGAGTGAGTGATAGCAGAGAGGAAGGATTGTGACCTTCGCTCCTGGTCACTGGAAAACAGAGACGCGGTCTCACAGCATCGTGGTCTCAGCTCGGGGGTGGCTAGTGGTAAATCCGCTGGGATTCGCTAAGCCTACGGTTGGGTGGAAACGAGCACCCCTCTCAGCAATTGCATAACCCCTGGTGTTATTTCTGATAAGTTTTTTGCCTTTGGCATCATGAAATATATGTATATGTTCATTCTGATGATTATGCCCATAAGTTGTGAAACTGTGAATGATTTCATTATAAGAATGTTTGTATGGTATTTTGATCAGTACTAGTAGTTGTATATTTGTATGGAAGGACTATGTATGGCTTATGACCTCATGAATTGTTATTTACATGCGTACTGACCTAACTCAGACTTCACGTCTGGTTCTCGGGAGGATGACCTCCTTACCTACCTCAAGTAGTATCCTGAGTGAATCTCCCCATAGAGATACCCTCCTTGAAAATCCCATCAAGAACCTGGAAGGAGGACACGAGGGCGCAAGGCCCTAAGAAATCCCTGATAGTAACGAATCGATGGACGAGATTTCATCGAGAAATTTGTGGTCACTCATGACCATTAGATTTGGTAAGAGGAAGCTGGAAAGTTAAGTGCCTTAATCCTGATAGGTATTAATCGACGGACGAGGATCCAACGGGAAATCTACAGTCACACACGACCGTTAGATTAGTAGGAGAAAGTAGGGTGTTAAATGCCTTACCACTTTGTTTTCCTGTATCTTTTGTAGGTAGCGAAGAGTTTAGGACCGTGGATCCCCAAAGTCCATGAGAGTATCTAGGTCGTGGATCTTTCCACGTTTAGGAAGTCGTGGGAGAGCCCACAAGTTAGGAATCTGTCTGAGCCATCAGATTTCGGTTGAAAAACCCGACAGTCGTTGGATCTGTCAGAAGATACCCGAGGGTTAACACCCCAGTGGATCGGGACTTTCCAATGTGGAAACCCAGGGATATATTTGAACCGTCCGATTGACGGAGTCCACATGTCGTGAGATCTCCCATTTTGGGAAATCGGGAATCGCGGATTTGGGATTCCTGTTGACAAGAGTTCAGGATTTTCCATGGTGAAAACCCCAGGACGGATCTGAGCCATCCGATTGACGGAGGCCACGTGTCATGAGATCTCCCATTTCGGGAAATCAGGAATCACGGAATCGGGATTCCTATTGACAAGAGTTCGGTATTTTCCATGGTGAAAACCTCGGGATGGATCTGAGTCATTCGATTGACGGAGGCCACGTGTTGTGAGATCTCCCATTTCAGGAAATCGGGAATCACGGAATTGGGATTCCTGTTGACAAGAGTTCAGGATTTTCCATGGTGAAAACCCCGGGATGGATCTGAGCTGTCCGATTGACGGAGGCCACGCGTCGTGAGATCTCCCATTCCGGGGAATCGAAAATCGCGAGATCGGGAGTCCTGGCGACAAGGGATCGGGATTTTCCTGGGTGGAAACCCTGGAGCAGTTGTGGACCGTCTGATTTAAGGAGGTGACGTGTTGAGAGATTACCCATTTTGGGGATCGGGGATTCGGGAGTTTTGCTGACAAAAACTCAGACTCTTTCCTTGACAAATCCCGATCCATAATTTTGAGACAATAGCATGTCGCTAAGTCCCGATGGATGGACAATATTCCTTCGGGAAATCTCAGGGTCCGTAACGACCGTCCGATGTGAGGAAGAGATGCCAGTTTTACGCTGGGGCGCAAGCGCGCATTAGTGTAAGTAGTGAATAGATCTGGATGGCTAGAGTCCACCCGCCCAGATCTACAGCCGAGGATGCATTCCGGAGCCCCCTTGCCATTCTGCCTTTAATGGGGGGGGGGTCTGGAATTGGACGCACAACTCTCGAACGGTCGAGATTAATTCATCATAATCAACGGCGCTCAGGCGGATTCCGGATCCNGGGGGGGGGGGGTCTAGAATAGTGTGGCGTGTGAAGTGGGGCCCCTCTTGTCATGTCGACCACCGTGTCGCATTTGCCTCTATGCCACCTGTATTCCACTTAACCGCGCAACGGGGCCGTTTCTCATTGGTTGTTCTCTAACCCTGTTGGGATTTGTTCCTATTAGCCATTTTCTAACCCTGTAGGGATTCGCCCCATTGGCCGATCGCTAGCCCTGTCAGGATTCGGCGGTTGCCAATTCAAAGGACTCGACATCACTGTAGCGCCGAGGTGCGAAACATGAAAGAGGTACCGAGTTTATTCAGACTGTGATCATGACCCGCGACCACATGGGAGTGGGGAGAGAGAAAGAGCTAGCTTACGCTGGTCCTCCATGGATGTTTAGGGCTTCTGATTCGGCAGAAGACCAGAAAAATCTGATTTAGGTAGTGGGTATGTGACAAAGTGGCATCAGAGCATGGTTACAACACTCGACCTAATTGGGCTCATGAACGAGTTGTGCATAAGCTCCGTTCAAAGTACTCCTATGAATAGCAACCCCCTAACGTAACTCTCTTGTCCAGGATTGAAAACTTGGAAACGAGAACCTGACTGTGTATGCATGTGAAAGAATTATAAATTATGCGCAGATTATGAAAATATATCTAACTCTTAACTAACAATCAGTGCTTTTCTTTTCACCTAAGCGGATGATCAACCGTGGGAATTTACAGATGCAAAAAATGGTGACTCACCAAGAGGTGGGAGAAGGCTCCCACAACCGAGGAGAAGAGTCTGACGAGAGAAGAGAAATAGGAACCCCTCCAGATCTAGCTGAGACTGTGAGGAGTCTCATGGTTGAATTGCAAAGATGCAAGGCCGACAATGAAAGGATGATGAAAGAACAATAAAAGAAAACTGAAATTAATGTAGTGTTACTGCAAATCTTATCTGACCTACAGCGACAAATGCAGCACGAACCCGAAGTGCAGAAACATGGTCATGTTAGTGGCCATACTGAGAGAAGCACTTCAAGAAAGGTCCACCCCAGAGGTAAAGGACAAGTGCCAGACGATTCCACTGAGAAGGAAGCTGGCGATTCAGAAGGCTCTTCCAGCAACAGGACCAGTTCCTATTCTCGAAGAAAACAAAAGAAACAAAAGACTTCAAAGGGTCATAAATTTGAAGAATTCAGAAAGGCCAAACCTCTCTCCTTTGACAGTGAGATACAAAAGGGAGACGAAGCCGAGGCCTGGCTACTTGGACTGAAGAAATATTTCAGAGTCCATGATTTTTCAGAGAATTTGAAGGCCCGAGTGGCCACTTTCAATCTGAACGGAAAAGCTTCCATATGGTGGGAAGATCTTAAGAATATGAAAGGGGTCCGCGAGGAGGACCTGTCTTGGAAACAGTTTGAAAAGTACTTCCGGAAGAAGTATTTGTCGGAAAGATATTTCGACGAGAAGGCTAAAGAGTTTTATGAACTCAAAATGGGGCAACTCAATATAGAGGAATATAACAACAAATTCCTCGACTTATTGAGATATGTACCCTACATCAAAGCAGAGAAGGCGAAGGCGCAACGCTTCATCAGTGGGCTACCCAAGGAATATCGGAACCGAATTGAATTTGACGAGCCAAAGACCTTAGAAGACACTATACGAAAGGCAACATATTGTCATGAACAATATGGACATCGGGCAGAGTCTCGTGGAGACTGGAGATAGAAGAGTGGTTCGAAATTCCAGAAAAAGGGGATCAAATCCCAAGGATTTAAAAACTACAAGAAGAACCCCAGAGTGAACTATCCAGCCCAAAGTGTACTCCAGCAGAACTTCCCCTCAGAGGATGGAAATAAAACTTTTGGACCTATACCAGTGAAGACTAATAACCCAAATAAAGAACCTCTGAAATGCTGGGGTTGCGGAGAAGAGCATCTCCTAAGAGACTGTCCACACTAACAACAGAACAGTCGGAAAGTTTATAACATTCAGGAAGTAACCACAGTCAATGATGTGGCAAGGAGTGTGCCACAGATTTATGTAGCCTTGGATAATAACCAAGCTGACCACCAAGCTTCAGTAGTGGAAATAGAAGGTATGATTTTCAACCATCTGGTGTCTGTTTTGATTGACCCTGGTTCAAATTTGAGTTATATAGCCCCTAAAGCTGTTGATAAGTGTAAGCTACAACCACGAAAACAAACTAAGCCCTGGTTGGTATAGTTAGCCAATGGAACTAAAAGAAAGGTGGTAGAGGTCATACCAGCCTGGCAGTTAATGTTGGGTGAATTCCCCACCCAAGCAACCCTTAACGTATTACCCCTGGGATCATACTATATGTTGATTGGTATGGACTAGTTGTCCACCCATAAAGCCAAATTGGGATGTTACCATAAAACCTTAGAATGTGTAAGCAAAGAAGGAAAAAGGATAACCCTTCAAGGGATCCGAAAACCAGTCTCGGTGAGACAAATATCAGCCCTGCAAATGAGAAAGTATTGCCAAAAGGGATGTCCCCTATATGCAATACAGGTGTTGAAAACCATCGAAGGTGCTAAACCAAGCTCTGATGATCACCCTATCCTGAGAGAATATAGAGATGTGTTTCCGGAAGAGGTACCAGGTCTACCTCCGAGAAGAGACATCGACTTCTCGATAGAGCTCGCACCAGGAGAGGTGCCGGTGTCTAGGGAACCCTACCGGATGAGCATACTTGAGTTAGTTGAACTCAAATTGCAACTGAAAGAAATGATGGATAAGGGTTATATTCGACCCAGCGTGTCCCCATGGGGAGCACCAGTCCTGTTTGTGAAAAAGAAGGATGGCACCATTAGACTGTGTATCGATTATAGACAACTCAATAAAGTAACCATAAAGAACAAGTACCCCTTTCCCAGGATCGATGATCTATTCGATCAGTTGGGAGGAGCGTCTATTTTCTCAAAGATTGACTTGAGGTCGGGCTACCATCAAGTCTGAATCAAGGGTGAAGACATCCATAAAACCGCTTTCCGGACACGGTATGGTCACTATGAGTTTGTGGTAGTACCATCCGGGTTAACCAATGCCCCTGCCACTTTCATGTGCTTAATGAACAATGTACTCAGTAAATTTTTAGATAAATTTGTACTAGTTTTTATTGATGACATATTAATCTACTCTAAGAATAGAGAAGAACATGAAGATCATCTTAGACTTGTGCTGCAAGTGCTAAGAGAGCATCARCTCTATGCTAAATTCAACAARTGTGACTTCTTTCAGAAGCAAATACATTACTTGGGACATGTTCTGTCCGAGGAAGGGGTAGCAGTAGATCCTGACAAGATCAGGTCTATCATGGAATGGCCTACCCCAAAGGATGTCTCAGACATCAGATCCTTTATGGGATTAGCGGGGTACTATAGGATATTTATAAAAGGATTCTCCAAGATTGGTTGTCCAATCACTGCCCTCCAGAAGAAGGGGACAAAATTTATGTGGACACAACAATGTGAAGAAGGATTTCAAACCTTGAAACATCTACTAACCCATGCACCCATGTTGAAAATCGCTGACCCAAAAGATGACTTCCTTGTGTGTACAGATGCCTGTAAGGAAGGGCTCGGAGGGGTCCTTATGCAGGAAGGAAAGGTGATCTGCTATGAATCCTGAAAATTGAATGAACATGAGGTCAACTATTTGACTCATGATCTAGAACTGGCTGCCATAGTGCATGCCTTGAAAATGTGGAGGCATTACCTCTTGGGAAGAAAATTTGTACTTATGACAGATCACTGTGGATTACAGTATTTGTTTGACCAACCAAAGCTCAATGCTAGACAAGCTAGATGGATGGCCCTCCTTAGCGAATTTGATTTTGAAATCAAACAAATCAAAGGGAAGGAAAATAGGGTGGCCGATGCCCTTAGCAGAAGCATGAAAACAATTCACCTGGCAGCAGTGAGTACCTGTGAGACAGATGTCAAGAACAGAGTCAGAAATGAACAAGAGACAGATCCCTTCGTTCAAACTGTGACCTTGTACCTACAACAAGAAGCCTCTGAAGTAAAGTATGAAGGCTACCGAATGACCGAAGGAGGTCTGCTCACTTATAGAGATAGATTGTACATTCCAAATTGTGACGACTTGAAGAGGTTCATTATGGATGAACTACATAAAAGACCATACACTGGTCACCCAGGATACTAGAAAATGATCACTGCCACCCGGAAACAATTTTATTGGCCTAGATTGAATAAAGACATAGCCAAATATTTGGCCCAATGCATAGAATGCCAATAGGTTAAAGAAGAACATCGACACCCAATAGGACTATTACACCCTTTACCCATCCCATAATGGAAATGGGAAACCATCTCCATGGATTTTATCACTGGATTTTATCACTGGAAACTGTGAATGATTTCATTATAAGAATGTATGTATGGTATTTTGATCAGTACTAGTAGTTGTATATTTCTATGGAAGGACTATGTATGGCTTATGTCCTCATGAATTGTTATTTACATGCGTACTGACCTAACTCAGACTTCACGTCTGGTTCTTGGGAGGACAACCTCCTTACCTACCTCAAGTAGTATCCTGAGTGAATTTCCCCATAGATATACCCTCCTTGAAAATCCCATCAAGAACCTGGAAGGAAGACACGAGGGTGCAAGGCCCTAAGAAATCCCTGATAGTAACGAATCGATGGACGAGATTTCATTGAGAAATCTGTGGTCACTCATGACCATTAGATTTGGTAAGAGAAAGCTAGAAAGTTAAGTGCCTTAATCTTGATAGGTATTAATCGACGGACAAGGATCCATCGAGAAATCTACGGTCACACACAACTGTTAGATTAGTAGGAGAAAATGGGGGGTTAAATGCCTTACCACTTTGTTTTCCTGTATCTTTTGTGGGTAGCGAAGAGTTTACGACCGTGGATCCCCAAAGTCCATGAGAGTATCTAGGTCGTGGATCTTTCCATGTTTAGGAAGTCGTGGGAGAGCCCACAAGTTAGGAATCTGTCTGAGCCGTCATATTTCGGCTGAAAAACCCAATAGCCATTGGATCTGTCAGAAGATACCCCAGGGTTAACACCCCAGTGGATCGGGACTTTCCAATGTGGAAACCCCAGGATAGATTTGAGCCGTCCGATTGACGGAGGCCACGTGTCATGATATCTCCCATTTCAGGAAATCGGGAATCGCGGAATCGGGATTCCTGTTGACAAGATTTCAGGATTTTCCATGGTGAAAACCCCGAGACGGATCTGAGCCGTCCGATTGACAGAGGCCACGTGTCGTGAGATCTCCCATTTCGAGAAATCGGGAATTGCGGAATCGGGATTCCTGTTGACAAGAGTTCAGGATTTTCCATGGTGAAAACCTCGGGATGGATCTGAGTCATCCGATTGACGGAGGCCACGTGTCGTGAGATCTCCCATTTTGAGAAATCGAGAATCGTGGAATCGGGATTCTTGTTGACAAGAGTTCTAGATTTTCCATGGTGAAAACCCTGAGACGGATCTAAGCCATCCGATTGATGGAGGCCACGCGTCGTGAGATCTCCCATTCTGGGGAATCGAAAATCGCGAGATCGGGAGTCCTGGTGACAAGGGATCAGGATTTTCCTGGGTGGAAACCCCGGAGCAGTTGTGGACCGTCCGATTTAAGGAGGTGACGTGTTAGAGATTACCTGTTTCGGGGATCGGGGATTTGGGAGTTTCGCTGACAAAAACTCGGGCTCTTGCCTTGACAAATCCTGATCCATAATGTCGAGACAATAGCATGTGGCTAAGTCCCGATGGACGGACAAGATTCCTTCGGGAAATCTCAGGGTCTGTAACGACCATCCAATGTGAGGAAGAGATGTCAGTTTTATGCTGGGGCGCGAGCGCGCATTAGGGTAAGTAGCAAACAGATCTGGATGGCTAGAGTCCACCCACCCAGATCTACGGTTGAGGATGCATTTCGAAGCCCCCTTGCCATTCTGCCTTTAATGGGGTGGGGGGTCCGGAATTGGACGCGCAACTCTTGAACGGTTGAGATTAATTCATCATAATCAACGATGCTCAGGAGGATTCCGGATCCCCCTTTCCATTCTGCCTTTAATGGGCGGGGGTCCGGAATAGTGTCGCATGTGAAGTGGGGCCCCTCCTTTCATGTCGACCACCGTGTCGTGTTTCCCTCTCTGCCACCTGTATTCCACTTAACCGCGCAACGGGGCCGTTTCTCATTGGTTTTTCTCTAGCCCTGTTGGGATTTGTTCCTATTATCCATTTGCTAACCCTGTAAGGATTTGCCCCATTGGCCGATTGCTAGCCCTGTCGAGATTTAGCGGTTGCCAAGTCAAATGACTCGACATCACTGTAGCTCCAAGGTGTGAAACATGAAAGAGGTACTGAGTTTATTCGGACTGTGATCATGAACCGCGACCACATGGGAGCGGGGAGAGAGAAAGAGCCAGCTTACGCTGGTCCTCCATGGATGTTTAGGGCTTCTGATTCGGCAGAAGACTAGAAAAATCTGATTTAGGTAGTGGGTATGTGACAGGAGGCTACAACCCCCTATGTTCTCCGGATACAACCGGAAGGTGGATACAACCACCTGTCCTTGCCCCATCGAACTGCCCTAACATATAAGTAGAATGATGGAACCACTGTCACACTATCACTATGAGATATATTGCTCTAAACCTGTACCAATCAACATTTACCAAACAACCTGTATCAATAACATGAACCATGCATCAACCATGCATCAATCTGTACCTCAACCTGTAATCAACATGTACCATAAACAAGTGAATCAACCATGCACCTGTTGAAATAATGTAACTACGAAGAGCATTCTTATTATTATTTAATTATTGGATTAAATCCCCATTGCAAATTAATCATGTCATTATTATTATTGTTGTTATAGGATTAATCCCCATTGAGGATTAATCATGTCGGTAATTGTATAAGGACCAAATCCCCTTTTGCGGATTGGTCATTGGACAATTACAAAGTGAAGAATAAGAAGTCATCCCCAGCAGTTATAATGGAAGACCCAAAATTAATTAAAGGTGGGTTTACCCACCCAGAGTGAGAGGTCGGCCCTGCCAGATTGTGACCTTTCACACGTGCCAGTTTGATATAAATAAGAGGCTAGCGCCTCACTTCTAACATGCAACTCACTTGCTCATTCTCTTATGAGGCAAGCTACAATTACCAGTTGGAGAGAGGGAGAAGAGTGGCGCATCTCTTGGGGAGGACTTTCTGTATTGGTTTGAGTTATCTCTTGAACATTGTATAAGTTATTTATGATAAGGAAGTTTTTGCTGGGTTTTCTTCCCCTAGAGGGTTTCCCAGGATAAATGTTGTGTCTCTTGTGAATGTGTATTTCTCAGTGATCTTGTTCTTATTATGCTCTTATCTAATGAAATGCAAAGAACTATAATAATGGAATAAACATTAACATGGTTTTAGAGCCAACCTGAAGGAAGAACAATTTGCAAGAGGAAAAACGTCACTGTTACCGTACCCAAAAATTAGGGTTTTGCAAAAGTGAGTATTTTCAGCTCCCTAACACCCTAGAAAGTTGTGCCCTCCCCCAAGGACAATTTGGCACCTAGAGTGCACCTTTTAGTGTTTGGATCTCCCGGAAAGTTAAACCCTAGTTTCACAAAAGTACCATAAGTACCAGAAAACCAGTACTAGAAGTACCAAAGTACCAGAAGTACCAGAAGCACCAGTCCAAAAATATGCAGATCAGATTTGATGGGGTAAAATTTGGATTTTCTCATATCTGAGGACACCAGGCTACTCGCCTGAGCCAAGCGCACCTCTTGGTAAGGTCAAAACTTAATTTCGAGCACGTTCAAATTTTTGGTTATTTTTGTTGTCGAAAGTACAAGATGTCTGCAAGAACAAAGCTTGTTGAGAAATTAGAAAGCATAGACAACTTCCATGCCTAGAAGTATAGGATCAGTCTGATCCTTGCAGAGAATGACCTATCAAGATTTATCAAAGAAGAAGTGAAGGAACCTGAGATGCTGTAGAGAAAGCGAAGCATCAGAAGGACTCAATCAGGGCTCAGAGAATCATTGTAGATTCAA
The DNA here is from genome assembly GCA_009831015.1 of Picea engelmannii. Taxonomy (NCBI): domain Eukaryota; kingdom Viridiplantae; phylum Streptophyta; class Pinopsida; order Pinales; family Pinaceae; genus Picea; species Picea engelmannii. Next base: position 162,470 of record ML801175.1, read on the forward strand.
TCAAAGACCACCTGATCCCATATGTATCGTCAAAAGAAACCCCGAAGGAGATGTTTGATGCTCTAAGCAAACTATATGAAGGAAAGAACATCAA